>VSMD01128475.1:0-120386 GCA_008750895.1 Mirza zaza | reverse complement strand
AACAGAACATTCCATCCTTCGAGCAGCATTCCTAGAAGTTGTGGTAAGAGACTTCGTGAAAGTGCCGGCCACTCCACTCTCTACCTCCCGTTCCCTAAGCTTTCATAAACACTTACCATTTCATAAAAGTTACAGTTTTACACATGATTTCTAAGCTGCCAAAAATGTACAGTGTGCACGGCCCCGCCTGTTCCAACATGTTTTATAAACATAACAAGCTGTAGCAGCCACCCCAGATGTTTTCACAACTTATTTTTTTTTCATAATTTAAAATCTGTTCAACCTGATGTTTTTTGCTCCGTGTGCATTTCAACTGTAAAAAAGGAAACTGAAATATTATTCATGTGGTGCTATGCTGTTACACCTAATTTCTTCTCAAGTTCACACTAAACTGAAATGTCTCTAGGAACCTTAAAAAAGGCAACAGCAGAGAAAGTGAGGAAATATGTCAAGCACTTGTAAATAAACAGCTGGCTCCCAACATATGGATTTTCTTCTATATTTTTCAGGTGCCACAGTCTCCCATCCGTATCTGCCAGCCCTGCAGCATGTGGCATAATTCAACTGTAATTGATAATGTAAAGGCAGATGGAGAGGACTGTCAGCTCCTCCCTTGGATCTCTGGGGACGCTGCAGAAATCAAAGCAGATGGCCCAATTGCATCTTCTTTATGTGTTGCTGCAAGCTCCTCTGTCTGCAGGATAATGGATCATTACGGCCTGCTGTGTACAAACACCAATATGCTTTTAAATCTGGTTCTCAGGCTTATGAAAAAGCACTATATTTCATATTAATTTGTGAAGCTGCACTTAACAAGGTCCACTGTCGTTAATTTACGGTTTGGAGGGGCGGGAGGGAGAAGTTCCCATGGAGAGCTCCCCCCTGCCTCTTGCCCTCCCCCGTCCTGGCTCCTTCCCTCTCTCAGCCCTGCCTCCCAGCCAGCCAGCGGTGGTCAGCTGGAGGGGACCCGGAATCCAGATCTCCTGCTCTGATATTTAATTGACCGATCGGATTCCTGCAGTCAGGGGTTTGCAGAACAAGCCATTGGAGAGAAGGGTGAGTTTTAATTCCCCGTCAATGGCATAGATAATGTGAACGGGAAAAGTCTCAGAAACATTCTTTCCAAACTCTCTCTTGCCTCCTCTTCCTGCTTCTCCAACAACAAAAAGATGGCAAGCAGAGTAAGGAACGCAACACCCAACCTCCTCTATCGTAATCTTTACCGGGAAGTGTCGGTGGCAAAATTGCAAAATCAGAAAGGTTTTCCATGGTACACATACATCCACTTTGAAGAGACCTCCTTTCTTCTTTGACAAATATGTCTGAGCCCCTACTAGAAAATGCCAGAAAATAGAAAATATTCTCTGTACGAAGGAGACCAAGGGGAATGCAAACTAATACCCCTACCTGCAGCAGCTTGGACCACTGCTCCCTCCACGGGGAGCTTGTAAAGACCGTGGAAGAGGTGCTTGAGCTAGTCCCAGATGTCGTGGGAACGTGGAAGCAGAACAAATAAACCCCGCTCAGGGACCCAGAAGTTGTGCTGTGGCCTATGGGATCAGCAAGATTTGGCCAGGTGACAAAATATGCAGAAGATGTCGAGGCCTTGTAGATTTTTATATTGTGGGATGCAGAACTTTTAAGGAATCCTGAATTGGAAAGTAAAAGAATTGCATTCCTGCGTCCTTGGCCCAGGGCCGAGCTTGCTCTCCTTTGTCCTGGTCCAGAGGAGACCTACACCCAGCGGTGCGTGCACTCTGCTTCCTGAGATGCCAGTAACTACCGACTCAAAGAAGAGATTACGAGTCAAATGCCTGCAAGGATCCAGCAGGTCAGAAAACTGGGTGCAGCGTGCCAGCTGTGCAATAAAAGGCGTGAGTTGGGGTCAGGGAGCTGGAGAGTCAGGCTGTGTAGACGAAAGGGCCGGGCCGTGTAGACGAAAGAAACCCTTCTGCCGGCCAGGGATGGTGGAGCCACCAGTTTGTATTCATAGCTCCTGCCTGTGGGAGTTAGAACTAATTAGTTGCGGAGATGGGGGGACTAAGAGGGAGTGGTTAATAGGTACAAAAATGCAGTTTTTGTAAACAGAGGGAACAAGATCTGGTGTTTGTAGCACAATAGGGTGACTATAGTTAACACTAATTTATTGTACATTTTTAAATATCTAGAGAAGAGTAGGATTGGAATGTTCTCAACACAAGGAAATGATAAATTTTTGAGGCGATAGAATCCAATTACCCAGATTTGATCATTACACATTGTACGTTTGCATCAAAATATCGAATGTATCCCATGAATGTGCACAACTCTTATGTATCCATAAATATTAAAAATTACAATTAAAAGGCAATAAAACAAAAAAAATCCTAATTACTTCACATACATCGCCTCATATTTTGTCATAAAACACCCCGAAGTCCCCCCAAACCAGGAAATGTTGACTCTAAAAAAGAGCCAGGGTCTCCACTGCTCGGCTCCCTGTGGATCTGCCCCTGCAGGGCACTGCGAGCAGGAGCGAGAGAAGCACCTGGAACAACAGAACAAAAGGAATCCCCCTGCCCCAAAGCTGTGCCAAAGCCTTTCTTCACCCAGGCCCCAGAAGCCAGCATGCCTTCCTGTTTTGCTTGGGTCTCACCATTTAAAACAAAATTATTAATAACAGCAACAACTGAGAAAATTTAAAAATTGGGAGATGTTAGCTATAAAGCCGGATTCCCAGCTTCTCCTAAAATTTCAGACTATCTGGCAAGCCCAGCACACATCGTCACACGGCGACCACGGCAGCAAGCTGAGTACCACCGAGGCACCCCCTCCCCGTGGCTGTGGCCAAGTCAGAAACCACCGGCGAGGGGACCCGTTCCTGCGAGCAAATGATCCTCACCCTCGCCTTCCTTCCACATGGCAC
Organism: Mirza zaza; assembly: GCA_008750895.1. Lineage (NCBI taxonomy): Eukaryota > Metazoa > Chordata > Mammalia > Primates > Cheirogaleidae > Mirza > Mirza zaza. The sequence goes on along the minus strand of VSMD01128475.1, from coordinate 117,481 downwards.
TGCAGCTCCGTAGGAAACAAGGCAGCTTCGATCTCACAAGGCAAAGACGTTTTTTTATCAGCTTTCTGATGGTACATAACCTTCCTCTCACAGACAGGCAAAAAGATGTGAAAAAACAAAGCCACATATGGTAGACCCTAAATGTGTTTTTTTCTTACATACATGAATTAATGACATAGTAATCATAAGCAAGACATGATGCTCATGTTCATTACCTCATTTGCTAAGTTTTATTATTATTATTATTATTTTTTGGTGAAAGCATAAAACAGCTCATGGTTTATCACAGAACGAGCTTAAGTCATAATTGTATTCAGTAGGCGCTGTGTGGTCTCCCAGCATCAGAGCACTAGAAAAAGACAAGAAGAAAGCAATCTCTGTGGATGAACTGGACAGCCACAGGAATGATAAATTTTAATAGCTAAGAGTCCCAAGCCTTCTTCTCTAATCCTTTTTCCAAAGCTTTCAAATTTCTCTTTTTGAAAGTCTCTTGAAATAAGCAAAAGTGTCATTGTGCGTGTACATGTTGGTACTAACTCATTCCAAGCTCTTTCAGCACGATGGTGACACTGACTTGAGATAAATCTCTTCTCATTTCCACATGTGTGCAAAAAGAGACAGAGCCACGGATAACTCAACAGGTCTTGAAATAAGGCACAGTCACGGATTTGGTCTGTGTCTCCCAAGAGTGCAGAGAGGTGCTTGGAGTTCAGGGCACTGAGAGAGGACGTGAAAGTGCCACAGCCACCAGGGAGGGGCCCAAACGCCAACTCAGAGCCTCTGACCTCGTGGCACCAGCAGCAACTCGCACACCACTGTGGACGCCACCATAACCAAGCCCTGCTCAACCTCCAGCCCCTACCGCACCACCAGGCACCTGCCAGGTGGCCACTAATCCCAGCCGGGCCTCAGGGCCCCCTCTTACCCCCCAAACATGTGTCAAAATGTGCCTTTGAGGTAAGAACAAACCGAGCTGGTTTTCTTTTTCCCAATCGTACAGAAAAGCACCTTGCCTTCTTTCACAAGATTCCCAGCGAGTGTCATTTCAGTAAGTGCCTCGTAACGATCCCAGGATACTACCTATCATAGTGTCTCTTCTCCCTGCAGAAGAATGTCTTTTATTCTTAACTCTGCCTCATTCTTAGTTCCTGGGCTCAATGGGATTCATTAAGGCAATTTTTTTTTCTTCAGATGAATTGGTATCTGAGCAATGAGTTTAATGGGCAGGAATCCACGTTTTTATTCAAGTCAACAAATTTAGCGGTCATTTCCTTAATGGGTACTAACTCAGCCCTTTCTGAATAGGAGGTTGGGAGGCTGTTTGAAGACTTCTTAGATCAGAAGAAAAGTCAGAAACACCCCTAACTATAAAAGGTCTCTAGGATCAAAGGGATACAGCCATCCCACCCTCCTCCCCCAGCCTCCAGTCTCTGACAAAGGGGAGTGCCAGAGCTTAGGGCAGCTGGGGGTCCTCCTGAGCATGGGTGTGGACTGGTCGCTTTGACCAGCTGTCACCGGGGGCGGCGGTAGAAGGCTGTGCCCCAGTCATGCCCCTAAACTTAGTTTTAAAATCAACACTTACCTGAAAATGTTCATCCCTCTAGAGCTGCAAGATTCCCCCTGCATTGCTTCATGGCCTTTGCTCAATATTCCCATTCAGACAACACTGTCTTCCATTTATAGGTGGGGAAACCTAAATTGGGAAAGGTAAAATGGCTTGTCCAAGTGTGAAGGGGAGAGAACAGGAAGAAAGCGTTGGTTTTGTGTGCCCTTCTGAGATCGTGGGCTCTGGAATCAGGCTGCTAGCATTTGCTCCTGGGTCCTGTGCTTGCTAGCTGTGACCTTGGACTTGACAATCTGTGAAATGGGAATAGTATTAACAGTACTCCGCTCAAAGAAAAACAGAACATATAAAGGGCTGAGTGCAGTGTCTGGAACACAGACAGCTGTCATAAATGTTGGCTTTCACTGCTGTTGTTGTCGGTACTATTCTCTCGGGGTAACTGGCCCTAGGCGAGTGAGACTGTAGTCTTAAGGGTCTCCATGGATCCTTATGAGATGGTCACTCGCCTGAAGGTCCCCTGCTGTCAGCCAGTTAAAAGCATTTTTATTCTTTTTCTATTCATGATAAAATGTCACTAGAGTTTCACTCTGTGTCGGCTTCACCACAAAATTATAGGTGAGCTACCCTCCAAACAAAGCTTATGTGAGAGTTCAGAAACTTAACCCTCTGAATCTTAAAACAGAATTCCTTTATACCGAATTCCCTCCACAGAAAAGCAAAAATATTCAGCACTGTTACAGTGGGCCAGGATCTAGGGTACAGTCAACACCCAAATTCAACTACTCACGCTCCTCTCTTTATATAATTCAAAATCAGCACACAATTAAATTTTATATGTTGCTCTATTATGCATATTGTGTGTGTATTTGTTGTTGACACATGCACATCACTGCAGAGTTGTATCTGTAAGATCATGACTTCTGAGCATCCGTGTTGGACGACTTACGACAGTTCCAAGGGTGATTTTGACTGTTCTAAATTTTCATCTGTCTTTAGCACCTAACCTCTAGGTAAGATGCAACACGGCCAGATCCCACTGTTTTTGGAGTGCGTTCCTGTTTAGGAGCTCAAAACCTTGCTTCTGAATTCCTGGGAAGGCCGCAATGAGTAGGGCTGGCCGAGGGTGAGTGGTCTCCTTTCACAGATGGGACATCCAGGCCCAGAGAGAGCCCCCCCCTCCAGTGGTGCAGACGCAGAGTCAGTAAAGCCCAGGGAACGTCTAGGTGAGCTGACATCAGAAACCAGCCAGTGGCTCCAACACTAACAAATGAGACACACTGGCTGCTCATTTTCTAATGTAAATTCTAGAAGGGGACCAGGGAAGGAGGAGAGCAAAAGAACAAATTGGATGTAATCAGAGCCAGATTCAAGATAAACTGCTCATGGTTAATAGGGTCAGCCACCCAGGCAGCAGCCAGACCTGGAATTTTCCACCCTCGCTCTTCGAACGACATTCACCGGAGACCACACGTGCTTGAGTCTACAGTCCAAGACCAGTTCCTTGTGCCCATGAAAGGCGGGAGCAGTAACAGGAGCTACCTTCCCCTCTGAAGGTGGCATGCATTCAAATGGAATGCTCCAGAGCAGAGGAGGGAATGCCCCTTGGAGAGAGATGATGACAAGGACAGAATGGCATTAGTCCCCGCACCCCAGCAGAGTTGCTAACAGGCATTGACTGTCACTGACCAGCTCTGCACAAGCAGCTTTACGTATAGACCTCATGGCCTATTCGCCACTATCTTTGAGATAAACAGGCTAGTCCCATTGTAGAGATGAGGAAACTGAGAATCCAAGGGGCCAAGATACTGACGCAAAATCCCTCGGCTGAGAGGAGACAAAGCTGTGCTCGGAGTGCACAAGCTATAGCCAGGCGCTAAAGCAACGTGCTTTTAGAAGGTTTTTAAAAACAAATGTGAAACTTAATTTGATTTTTATTTATTTTGCATGTGGCTCATAGGATACAAAACACTTTCAGAGATTAGCATTATTTTGCCAAAGATAGGAAAAAAAAAACAGACAGAAAAGGCAGCTGTGGCTGGTATATATTAAGAGAGGTACACCTCCAAAGAAGTAAGCAGAGGAGCAGGGAAGCCCTTGGGTTCAGCTCTGAGTCTTATATTACCCCCCCACCCCCAATAGACACCCCCATATCCACCTAGAAAGGCAGGAAAGAAAGGGTTAGTGTGAAAGGTGCCATGCCCTAGGTTTCTTCACGTTGGTGTCTGACTGAAACTGAGGATGACATTACCACTCCTGGACTGGAGAAAAGACAGAGAGAGGAGGAGGAGGACATGGGTGGGGACAGGCTCCTGGACCAGGTTCTGTGCCCAGGCCAAGTGCCCAGCAAGCACCTGCCCAGCCGGAGCTGCCATGGGCAGCCACAAGACAGGCATCCTCACCTTCTGATTCTGGCCCCCAAATTAGTATAAAACCACCTCATTTGGACATGCTGCACTTCTCCGTAGAAATGAAGAGATTCCATGTGAATACAGTCACGGCTGCAAAAGCTCTCTTTTTTAAAGCTTCATTGACTATCAGGATATTTAAGTCCTAGAGTTGCAATGGAATCCTTGTGGGAAAACTCAATTAAACACACCACACAGTGCACACAGAACAAGATGGAAGGAAAAGAGCACAAGAAGGGGGAAAAACAGACATTTCTTTTCAGTAATAAAGCTCCTGATTTAAAATTAGACTGTACAATAACAACCCTAATTCCTGGAAACCCAGATGGGGACCTAAATACATAATATATTGAAGGAATTGACTTTCATAGACTTTGAGGATGGAATACGTCTTTTGGCACTTCACACATCCTCGGTGGGTATTTCTGTTGAGTGCAGGAGGCTGTTAACCACTTTTTCATGGAAAACGTATCTCCATCTTGAGTCAGAGGTTAAGTTATTCTCCGGCCAAAAGAAGCAATCTATAATGTTTCATTATGGGGCAAGTCTCACGATGAATAGCCTTTGGCAGAGATGGATAACTTAATATGACTCCATTCGACAGCGCTGTAAACGTATCTGTCATCTCCAAGACTGGCTGCGGTGATCACACGCCACTTGAGGTCCCGAGCAACATTCTGGCTGTTTCAGGGGTGGGGGGAGTGTGGCTGCAGAATTCTCACCTGAGCAACAACCACAGCAGGAATCCCCCCCTGAGCATGTATTTAAGCATCTCCTCTGTGTCAGACTGCTGAGTAGGAATCTTGGCTCTGCTACTTACGAACTCTGCAATCATGGGTGGATAGCAACTCCAGTTCAACTTTCTTATCTCTCAAAAGGGGGTAATAACATCTACCGCACAGGGCTGTTAATGCAAAGCTCTTGAGACAGTGACAGGTATATAGTAAATGCTTAATAAGGGTTAGTAGTTGTTATCGCAACCATCTCAACCCGGGCACTCCCGCAAGACAGGGGAGCCGTCAAGGATGTGCCCTTTAAGGGGCCCTCCCTCTCAGGGTCATGCACGAATCCTCCGTAAATGCTGCACCCCAGACCTCTCGCTGGTCTCACTCCAGTCCCTGCCCTGATCTCAGCTTTACAGATGCAGAAACAGAAGCCCAGAGAAGTGAGGTAACTTGCTAGAATAGAAGGTACAGTACAAGCAGAATCTGGACTCACAAGCTGTCTTTCCCTAGGGCCATTCTACTGCTGCCTTCCAGAAATGAATTGTCAACTTCCAAACATACACACACACACACACACACATACATACACACACACACACACACGCACATACACATACGATCAGATCAGATCAGATCACGTAGGCATGTCACCAGAATAGGCTTGCTGGCATCAAGACAATGTAGAAGAGCACCCCAACCTTAAGAGGCCTTTTCAAAGTCTTTTCAAGGCCCAATTTAGGTGCTAAATAATGCAAAACTTCTTACCCTTGAAAAGTGGCTGGAGTAATGAGAACTGCATTTCACTGGTCAAAGGAAAAAAAAAGAAGAGATACATGATTCTCTAGCAAAACCTTCCTTATCAGCTCTGTTGGGGGAAGGATAAAAAACAAGGCAAATAAATGACAAAAGAAGAGCAACCATCAATCATGCGGGTTGGTCTGGCAGCCCGGCTGCAGGCGGGCAGTCTGCAGGCCACTCTTTGGCTCCCAGGGGCTAAGCTCAGCCCAGCTCCAGGCAGGAGAGAGGTGTGAGCCCGGCTGGAAACCAGAACCTCTGCTCCTTCTTGCAGCTCTGCCACTTTCTTTCTCTGTGACTTTGGTGAAGTGGCTGAACGCCTGCGAGTTTCCGAGTCTCTAACACAAGGCATTTCACACATCGACTCAGAATTCTTTTCCGGCTCCAAATTTTCTAATCCCCATAAACACAGGGGCACAAAGAATGTTCTGCAATCTGATCTCCTCTCACTTCATCCCTCTATCATCTGGAAAACTTTCTAGATCCTTCATAGGTGATGTCTTGCCACTGTTATTTTTTTGTGGTTGATCAGTTGAAAAAAAAAAACAATAAATAGACAAATTTTAAATAGCTGTGATGGGAAATTTTATCTTTTCAACATAATTTTCTTAGTGCTTTGATTGATACTAGCAAGCTTTCCCGATGTAGGATGTTTACATACTCTCCAAAGCTTTGTGGCACACAGTGTCATTTTTCTTGTCATTACAGTCTCTACGGCAAATGAAGAATTGAGGTTAGAATGATGTAATGGCTTCATTCATTCATGCACTCAACAGACACCATTGCGGATCTTCTAGGCATCACACTCTGTGCAAGGGGACAGAAATCGAGAGAGAAAGAAAACAGAGTCTTCATCCCGACAGAGCCAGCATTGCAAGGTCTCTGAGCACACAAATTCTGGAATCCAACAGGAGCCGTATCCAGATCCAACTTGAGCTGTTCACAAGCTCTCTGATCTTGGGCAATTTATTTAACCTCTCTCTGAACTACAGGTTAATTTTTTATAAAAGGGGGATAAAAATATCTACTGGTCGTGGAACAAGTGAGGATTAGATGAGCCAATAATGTAAAGCACTCAGCACAGGATCTGGGACACAACAAACAGGCAATAAATAGCCACTTTTATTATAAGCTTCAAGAACATTTTGAGTTGGCGGCTGGGCCAACCATGGCAAATGGCTATTTTTGTTTGATTATTTTCTGTTTCGTCTCGGAGAGGGCAGATCTCCCACGTGCTAATGAATTTTGTGGCAGCCAAGAGATGGAGAACAGACTGCCTGCCTGGCTCTCCCTGGAATGGAAGTTGGGGAATTGTGCAGGCCCCCTCCAGCCCCAGGCTTGGCAATGAACTTGAGGAATACTCAGCACCTCACACTAAAAATGTCTCTTTCCTTTCTGAATCAAAGGAATGCTATAACCCTTGGCGACACGGCACGCGTAATTTCCGCAACTCTCACGGAGGTTCGGACACCCCTCCCCACAGGCGGACGCCTTTCTTCCCCTCTGACCGCCAAGCTCCGGGCTTTGCCCAACGGAGCCAGGAAACCCCAGCCCCAGCCTGTGAAAAGCTGCTCAACCCCGATGAGCCAGATCAGAGCACCAGCCTGGAGCAAGCTGGAAAAGTCATCGTGGCTGGGGAAATACCAGACACACACGCCCTGTCACCGTAGTGCGGGGGACACTCACCAGAAGGGACTGCGTCGGTCCCCCTGCTGCAGTCGGCACGCAGCGCAGCACAGAAGGTTTTGTCATCTGGGCTGTAATAAACCCGCTTCCTGAACTCCGTGCCCTCCACGTTCCGCACCAACCACACCGGCCCTGCAAGTGCCAAGCCCTGTGCGCAGCCGGCGCACCTGCGGCTGGAGCCGGTCGCAGGAGCCGCTGGAGGCCTCAGGTGCTGCTCACATGTGCTAATGAAAAGAGCTCTGGGCCACCTTGGCAGACAGGGGGGACAGGGGGCAGTGCTCCTGCTAAGGCCGCGGGGCTTAACCTCGGCTGCACACTGCAATCCCCTGGGAGACCCTACAGTCCGGATGGCCAGGCTGCAGACCAGACCGAACACACTGGAATCTCTGGGGGTCTGGTCCAGGCATCAGTAGATTTTTTTTAATTGGTCAAATGATTTCAGTGTGCAGTCCAGTTTAAGAATGAATGCCTACGGGAAAGAATACAAGGGTGGGACTCCAGAGGTGTCTTCCTTACCTTCCTTTCTGTCTTCTTCCCTATCTTTCTCCTTCCTTCCCTCCCTCCTTCCTTCCTTCCTTCCTTCCTTCCTTCCTTCCTTCCTTCCTTCCTTCCTTCCTTCCTTCCTTCCTTCCCTCCCTCCCTCCCTCCCTCCTTCCCTCCTTCCTTCCTTCCTTCCTTCCTTCCTTCCTTCCTTCCTTCCTTTCTTCCTTCCTTCCTTCCTTCCTTCCTTCCTTCCTTCCTTCCTTCCTTCCTTCCTTCCTTCCTCCTTCACATCTTACTATTTACCAAAACAACATATTCTGTGGTTAAAGCCCAGAGCTTACAGTCAGACCATTTTAGCTTCGGAATTCTGACTTTGCTGCCACTAACTGCGTGATCCAAGGCAAGTAACTTCATCTCTCCGAAGCTCCACTTTCTCATTCTATAAAATGGGGAAAATCAAAGGATGCGCCCCCAAGAGTACTTGTGAGGCCTAAATATCACAGACAAATTGCTTAACGTAGTGCCTAGCAATTAGTGCGTGCTCAATAAGTTGTGCACTATTTTCCTTCTAGTTATTATTGTAATTATTTGTAAAGAGCTATTTTAGGTGCTGGGGAAACAAAAGACACAATGCAAGCACGATGTTTGTTCTCACAGAGCTAACTCTCTCCCATTCAATCTCTAGGTGGGGAATGGCCCTAAATCATTTGCCAGGGCGGGGTGGACAGAGATTTCTCTCAATAATAATCGCTATTCTGTATTGAGCATACCCAGCGTGCCAGGCACAGTTCCATCATGCCACAGATGACATGTAGGGGGCAGCTGATAGGGAAGTACGGCACTGACACGATTCCATCACAGGCTCCCGGGGAAGATGATGGTATCCATATTTGCAGGTAAAGAATTTGAGGCTCAGGCTGGGTGCGGTGGCTCACGCCTGTAATCCTAGCAGTCTGGGAGGCTGAGATGGGAGGATTGCTTGAGGTCAGGAGTTTGAGACAAGCCTTAGAAAGAGCAAGACTCCATCTCTATTAAAAAAATTGGAAAGAAATTAGCCAAACAACTAAAACTAGAAAAATTAGCCAGGAATGGTGATGCATGCTTATAGTCCCAGCTACTTGGGAGGCTGAAGCGGGAGCATCACTTGAGCCCAGGAGTTTGAGATTGCTGTGAGCGAGGCTGACGCCACGGCACTGGAGCCCAGTGCAAACCCAAGCTTTTAAGCACTGGCCTGCTCCACTTCCTGTATGAATGTAGGGTGTGCCTGGAAGGGGATTTTGAGGTCTGGTCAGGACAAGGAGAACAAAGCAATTCCTCCAGACTAGAGGGATCTCAGGGTAGGGACGCAACCAAACTGGGGTGGGAGTGGGGTATTGAGGAGCCGGGTAAGGGGAGGATAAGCATGATGGGGGGGGCGTGTCCTGAGTGAGTTTAAGAGTTGGAGATCAAGGGGAAACCGCCCAGTGGTGAGTAGGCAGCGAGTCTACAAATGTTCCCATTTCCTAGAAATCCTGGCCAAGTCCAATGACCTTGGTGTGCCTCTGTTTTCCTATCTGTACCATGAAGCTATGGCACCAATACGGGTTGTTGTAAAATTACATAGCAAAATGCAAGTGGTGAACAAACACCTTGCACTATGCTTTCAATGGTGTCTGTCAAAAAGGACTTAATTTTTAATGTCAAAGGGGACTTTATTTCACAGAAGGGCTCTGTCACCCATGGTTTGAAGAGCAATCCATTTTGGGGGTGTGGAATTCACTTAGGAAGCATCACAGAGTCCCAAGTGAGACCCGGGTTGGTCAGGAAAGTCGAATATCCTAGTTTTAGGCAGACAGACTCTAGGTTTAATTCAAGTCCTGGTTCAAACCAAGGCTCTGCCACTTACAGGAGTGTAATCTCTGTGGCTCTCAGCTTGGAACTAACACTGCGGCCCCCTCATAGGTGGTAGTGCCAACTGAATGTTACCATGCCTGTTAAACGCTTAGTATGGTACTTCACACGTATGAGGCATTCAAAACCAGGCTGGCTATCCTGACTGTTAAGACAGCCATCATGTTCTCGGGAACTGTTTTCTTCTCAGCCCAGGCCTGGCTGCTCTTAGGTTCCCTGCTGTGGCCAAGTTTATGTTCTCTCTTCTGCCAGAGCTGGTTATGTGTTATTTGTTTTGCAGGGTATTTGTTTTCCAATATTTTTACTAAGTAGGACAGCTATATCAATGAGGTCTGCTGCTTTATTGGTTGCTAATTGCTGGGGCATAATTGTTGCAACATTACTTGGTGTTCCCATAATTCTCTGCAGCCAATCACGATGGCCAGTTCTCTAATTACAGCACGGCGAACTCTCAGTCACCAGCATCCAAACACTTAGCACGCTCAGTTTATAAGAACTCTTTCCAGCGCTTTTACAAGAAAGGGTTTAACTGGCAAAAGAAAGACATTTAGGCCAGGAAATAATTTTTAAAATAATTTTATAATTACATATTAATATGTAAAATAAAAATGTTATAATTATAGCAATGTGTGTGTTTTCTGTAAGTAGCTTCTAAGAACTCAGATTCAACTCAATCTCTATCTGGACAATGAGCATTGGTGTTATAATTCTGAGGCCCACGCAGACCCAAAGGGCCTTTGCATATTGTCAAGCATTGAACTATCCTCAGGCTACTTTTTCTAACACTAAAGGCATTTTACTGCATTCAAATGTTTTCTGGAACTCATAAACCATCTATGTCCTTCCTATAAGTCAAGGAATTGAAATATTAAATCTGCTAGAAACACTGAAGGTAATCATGGTCTTGAAAGCACCTTATATACTGCAGAATAAAAAGCTAATTGTATTAACTGATCAACACTTATGTGCATATATAGTAGTAACACTCATCAGGTGTTGGGCGGGTGGGAGGGGAAGAGGGGATGGGTATATTCACACCTAATGGGTGCGGTGCGCACTGGGGGATGGGCATACACCTTAAGCTCTGACTCAGGTGGGACAAAGGCAATAAACGTGACCTAAACATTTGTATCCCTGTAATATGCTGAAATTAAAAAAAAAGGCTAAATTATTGTCAGTAATAAATCCATTATTTTAATCTGATAACATCACTTCTCTGCTTCCTTCTTTTTCTTTTTCTTTTTTTTTTTTACACCTCATTTTCTTTATTCATACATTATTTAGTGGACACTTAGATTGTTTCCATATCTTGGCTTTTGTGAACAATGCTGCAATGAACACAGGAGTGCAGATATATCTTTGAGACACTGATTTAATTTCCTTTGGAAATTTACCCAGGAGTAAGATTGTTGGATCATATAGTAGTTCAATTTTTAATTTTTAAGGAACTTCCATACTGTTTTCCATAATGGTTGTACTGATTTATATTTCCACCAGTGATATACTAGGATTCCCTTTTCTCCACATCCTTGTCAACACTATTTATCTCTTTTATTTCAATAATAGCCATCCTAACATTTGTAAGGTGATATCCCATCGTGGTTTTCAGTTGCATTTCCTTGATGATTAATGATGCTGAGCACCTTTTCATATACCTTTTGTCTGCCATCTAATTTTGTCTATTACCTAATCAAAATCACTGTGAAAATATGTCAAAGATGTACTTCAATTTGGGAGCTGATCAATTTCAATTTTAAAAACTTTCAATATTGATGTTATTCTTTATAATTATGCTTCCTTGTGTTTTATTTTTATTTTATTTTATTATTTTTTTATCTCAAATTCTGTGGGTACAAATATTGTTAGGGTTACATATCTTGCCCCTGCCCCCCCTCCCCACCCCACTCTGCCAGAGCTTCAAGCGTGTCCAGTCTTCAAGTGGTGTGCCCTGCACCCACCATGAAAGTGTGTACCCTTCCCCTTCTCCCCCTTCCACCTGTTCACCTCCCATTAACAAATTTTTTTTTAGACATTTTGGTTACAGTGTGTTTCTTTGCTTCTCCCTAAAAGGGGATAGAGGTAATCCTTTCCCCCCTACAATGCTCATCACATCCTTAAGATGTGGGTCACCTCCCCAAATCCCTGTTGAACACTACAATTTTTTGAGCACCATAGTTTTAGTCCGTCAGTACCAATTTGATGGCGAGTAGTTGTGTAGCCCATTTTCCAGGTCTTGTGTCATCTCACTTTGTATTACAGGCTTAAGCTTAATCCAAGATAGCATAAACGGTGCTAGTTCATTAAATACCATTCAACCCAGCAATAGCACTGTTGGGCATCTACCCAAAAGAACTTAAGTCACTCTATTATAAAGACATCTGTACCCGAATGTTTATGGCAGCACAATTCACTATTGCACGGTCATGGAAACTACCCAAGTGCCCATCAATTCATGAATGGATAACTAAAATGTGGTATACACTCACAATGGAATATTACTCAATCCTTATTTTTCTTTTAAGAGTAAAATCTAAACTTTTAACTTGGCCTCCAAGGCCCTACCTGTTCTAGCACAATCAACATTCCAGCTTCACCTCCTCTTACCTTCCCCACCCTCTCATCAGGTGACAGCCCCACTGGCCTTCTTTTTGTTACTCAAATAGACATGACGGTTCCCAACTCTGGGCCTCTCTCCTGCTGGTCCCTCTGACTGCTCTGCCTACAGCCCTTCTGATGGCTGGTTCCTTCTCAACTCTAGGTCTCACATGTGGGGCTGTGTCCACAGTGAACCCCTCCAGAGTACCTAAGTGCCATTCCCAAACTATCAGATCACTCTTCTTAATGTGATAATAACCATTATCATAATCCAGTGTTATCTTGTTAATTAATTCACTTGTCACTGTTCATCTCGCTAGAATGTAAGTTTTGTGAAGACAAGGGTCTTGCTTACCATTGTATAACGTCTCTAACACCTATCAAAAAGGTGGCCCACAATCCATCCCTTCATTAAAGTACGTGTTTCACAAAGTACATGAATGAATGAATGAATGAGTGAATGAATGAATACACATTCTATGCTCCTTTATTTCAATCTTTTCCAATCAGCTTTTGCTTTGTCCAAGAGACACAATTATGTTTACTACAATTGCCCTAGCCTACACCATTACAATATTTCCTGTTCTTACAATTGCCAATGGTACTCAGTCAACTGCATTTACAGGACACTGACAGTCGTGTGCAGCCCTGTTCCAAACGCTGTGGGAAGAAACAAAGATCAAAGCTGTCACTGCTGCTGTCTGGGAGCCCTCAGTCTAACCGGCAGCAAGAACAAGCCAATTCGGCCAAAGTGGGAGGAGATACAGCAGCTACAGCAGAGGCTCTTAGTTCCTCCCTGGCGTAGGCTGAATGGTGTCTCCCTGGCCAAACTCATATGTTGAAGTCCTAACCCCCAACAGCTTAGAATGTGACTGTATTTGGAGATAGGGTATTTAAAGAAGTAATTGAGTTAAATGAGGTAACTGGGATGGCCCCCAATCCAAATGACTTGTGTTCTTATAAGGAAAGGAGATTAGGACGTAGGAAACCACAGAGGAATGACCCAGGTGAAAGCACAGGGAGACAGCAGCCGTCTGCAAACCACAGAGAGGGGCCTCCAGGAAACCAGCCCTGCTGACACCTTGATCTTGCACTTCCAGCCTCCAGAATTGTGAGAAAATTAATTTTTGTTTTTTAAGCTACCAGGTCTACAGTGTTTTGTTATGGCAGACCTGGCAAACTGATACACCCCTCAATATCCATTGCCCTTACTTGCATGGTGATGGAGCCCAGTTTTTGCCAGGTACCTGGCCACCCACCTAGGGACTGGGTTTCCTTACAGATAGATGTAGCCATGTGACCAATGAACTGTAAGCAAAAGTGCCAGGAGACCTCTGCTCTGCCCCGACACCCTCACCCTTCACATCCCAATTCTCACTCAGAAGTTCAGGGCGGCTGCTGGTTTGGAAGTGCAGGGAGGGAAGGAGACACAGAAAGGTAGACATGAATGCAGATGCCCCTGGGTGGCAGTCTACACAGAGGACAAAACTCTGAATCGTCTCGTGTTACTATGTGGCCTGCTGGAAAACCCACAAATTGCACCCTCAAAAAGACAAAAAACCATCAAAAACAAATATCTCTGGCAGAGCAAGAAACATCAGCCACTTCCATATCACTGTAAATCCTTGATAAGGCAGGTGCCTTGAGGAAATGGGAGACTTTATTTATTCTGGGCCAGGCAGGTGCGGACCAGGTTCCCTAGTGAAAAGTTTCGATCATAAACGAGTCCTGAAAGGTGGAAGAAGGTCACAGTAAGGACAGCAGAAAGAAGTGTGAGGCAAACTTAATTCAAACATTCCCTAAGAAATTAGTCTTGTGTCTAGCATGAAGAGGAAAGGTTCTCCCACCTGCCACGTGGGGGTCTTTGCTCCAACAATGTAAATGCCAGACCTGTGCAACTGACACTTTGGCTACATCATAAATTAAACTGGTTCTGATCGGCCTCCATAAAAACCTACCCAGTATTTTTCACATTATACTGATGGACCAAAAAAAAAAAAAAAAAACATCCTAAATTCCAAAGAATCAAACAAGAAATTAGCTTTTGGGATAACTTAATTGGTAAGTGCAGAGCACCCAGCAATCGTACCAGCCAAACAGCAGAGAATGAGCCCAAGCCACCACTGACTATAGAGCACCAATGGTGAAATTTACTGGAAAACAAAATTATGCTCATTTCATGGATGTGGCTCTCGACAATTCTACAGCATTTTAGAATCCATGATGATTGCTTAGGTTTTTTGTTGTTTTTTTGTGTGTTTTACCATTTTAATGCCTTTCTTTTTTCTTATTTGCACCTTTTTATTGGGCAATATAACACCCCACTGAAATGTAAACAGAAATATCCAGCTCAGTGAATTTTCGTGGAGTGGGTACTATGTTCCCAACATCCCAAATGCCCTTGCCCTGCCCAGCCCCTCCCAATACCACCTGCTCCCCTCTGCCAAGTTAACCACTTTCCTGAGTTGGGCTGTTCACTCTTACTTCCCTTTATAGTTTTACCTCCTAAGCTTTCCTTAAACACTGTGATTAAATTGTGCCTGTTTTTAAAACTGTATTAAATTAATAGAACCATTCAGTATGTATTCTTTTGTGTCTGATTTCTTTCATTGAACATGATGTTGCTGAAATTCATCTGTTTTGTTGTGTAGCTGTCATTTCATTCACTTTCACTACTATATAGTATTTCATTGTTTTAATATAAATATACTTGTTTATTTGTTTTCCTATTGATATGCTTTAGGCTTGTCTCCTGTCTCATAGTTTTAAAGCACCTTTAGGTTAAAGAGCAAACGGAATAGGCAGTCTCCCCTGGAAAGTGGTCCTTATCAATGGGGCTTTCTTCTTCTTCCTGACTCACCACCTAGATCAGGAGTTCCCTAATCTAACCCCACGGGTCACTAACTAAGCACAAAGCTCTGCATCTTGCTCCCTGAAATGTCCTCAGGCTTAGACGTCTTAGGAACCAAAGGCCCCTTCTACCACACTTTGGGCCATTTCCGTGTTCATTCTTTCAGAAAATGGTTGCAGACTACCAAGTACATGTCGGATTGTTCTAGGTGTCAAGGAGAAGGGTCGTGCTCTCACCATCCTCAGATTCTAGCAGTTTAACAGCAGCTTACACTTTCCCTAAGAGCAGAATACAGGGGAAATAGAAAAGGAAAGAAGAATTTTCTCAGGGGATTCCCATGTTAATCGGTAGGAAGTGGCAACTGGGCCTCACCAGGAATTTTTAGCATCTTTTGGGAACTCTGATTGTTCAGGCTCTGGAGTCTTAAAATCATCTGTCAAAGCAATTTGGAGTATTCATCTGATGAGCTTTTGGGAATATTTCGATTTTACAATAACTACCTCAAAATTTCTGCATGAAGCATTATTCATAATGTCCCCAAACTGGGCATAATCCAAATGTCCCTCAACAGATGAATGAAAAAATAAAATCTGACATATCCATACAATGGAATATTATTCAGTAATAAATAGGTGTGAGCTGCTGATACATGCAACAGCTTGGATGAGCCTCAAAAAATGCTCAGTGAAAGAAGGCAGATACAAAAGACTATATATTATATGATTGCAATTATATAAAATGTCTAGAACAGGCAAATTTACAGAGATGGAAAGCAGGCCAGCAGTTTCCTCGGGCTGGGGGGATGAGAAGTGACTACAAATGAGCATAGGGAGTTTGGAGAATTATGACAATGTTCTGAAACCAGATTGTGGTGATGGTCGCACAACTCTGTAAATTTACTAAAAAATATTGAATTCTTTATTTACAATGGGTGAAGTTTATGGTTTCTAAAGTATACCTCAATAGGGTCGGGCACTATGGCTCATGCCTATAATCCTAGCACTCTGGTAGGCCGAAGCGGGAGGATCACTTGAGGTCAGGAGTTCGAGACCAGCCTCACAAAGAACAAGATCCCCATCTCTACTAAAAATAGAAAAAATTAGCCAGGCATGGTGGCGCATGCCTGTAGTCCCAGTTACTCAGGAGGCTGAGGCAGGAGAATCACTTGAGCCCAGGAGTTTGAGGTTGCTGTGAGCTAGGCTGACACCATAGCACTCGCCCAGGCAACAGAGCAAGACTCTGTCTCAAATAAATAAATAAATAAATAAATAAATAAAGTATACCTCAATAAAGCCAACAAAGCAATTTTTAAAAATTTCTGCATGTGATGTATTTATTCATCAAATTAAATGAACTCAGGGAGGAGGACTCTGAGGTTGTCATAATACTCTTTGATATATCAGGAATTATAACAGGGCATTGTGAATTGCCGCCTTAGGAGAAGAATCTTTCTTCTTAAATTGTGATGTTTGCTAATGGACCATGACAGATTAAGTGTCCTTTGCTTTGCAGAGCTCAGAAACTCTGGCTGGAACAGTTATGCTGGTGAGATATTTTGAGGCCTGGTGCTAGAACTTGGACCTTCTGATGGGCAGAAAAAGAGAGCCCCCATCCCGAAGCCTGAGACCCTTTATTTTGGCACCAAACACACCCCACAATGCGCCCTGTTTTCAGGCTGCAAAGGCTGGCCTTTTCTAAACGTGCATTCCTTCGTGTTCCCGGTGAGCCCCCCCCAGTCACATGTCTGCAATTCCGTGGGCTGCTCTGGAGTTTGGGGAGAGCTTCAGGTGGAGATTTTGTCAAAGATAAATGGCCGGCCCGAGAGCAGCACCGAGCTGCAAGGAGACCCCGGATGCAGCGCCATGAATCAGCGGCTCCCCGAGGAGGGGAGGCGATCTGCTATTACAGTCCTCTCATCATCGGTCGGACCGTGCAGACAGCAGGCCGTGCCCCGCAGGCAGCCAGCGCAGCAGTTTCCAATTTATCTGAAGCAACCGGAATCCTGCAGGATTCCTCCCAAGTAGCAGCAGGTCCACTCCGAGGGGACCGGGGAAGGGGCTGTGGCCACCCTTTCCCGCAGCGTCTTGGGTGGAGGTCGGAGACTCCCAGGTGTCCCCATGATTCCCAGAGCAGAGAAGCCGGTAGGCCGTGGGCATGTCCCCTCACCACTGTGCTTCCCCAGCCCGGCCAGGGCCAGGCAAACGTTTGTCCAGCAAAGGGACAAGTGAATTTTCAAAAAGTAGACCAATGAAATATCATGCAGGGGTTGAAATCTTTTTGGACACTGTATCGTGATATGAGTAAATGGCTCGCTCTTACTGTTTAGTGAAAAAACCAACATGATAACATATATTCAGTGTGATTCCAATGTTGTTATGCTTTATACATGCCTAACTTCGATAGTCCATACTCTAACACATTAGTAAAAAGTTACCTCCTTTTTTTTGGCCATTATGGACATTTTTTTTCTTTTTTAGTGTGCATTTTTATCTTCTAATTTCACTGTGTTGTGCACTTATTTTTTCACAAGTAAAAAAATAAAAACTAAGAAATGAAGCATAATGTTTTCTTCTCCTGTGCTCCCGTCATACATAGTTGGGCTCACTTGCAGAGTCCTCAGGATTTGTCAGCATAATCCCACTGGCCTGCAATGTGCCCAAGCATAAGGGACACTCTGAAAAGAGAAGCCAGTGCCCGAATGTCAGTCCACTGCCACCACTACTCATTTGGGATTCTTCCTTCCTAACAGAAGCAAAATGTGGCCCTATGTGGCCTGTAGCTTAGTTCATGTCCTTTTGTCTTTCACTTCCCACAATGTGGCCAAAGTCTCAGTTGCTGTAGATATTACTGTGCTTCATTTCACAAGACCACAGCCCCTTCTCTCCAGCTTTGCATAGTGGGGGGTCCCTGCTAACCCACCAGTTTGGAACCCAAAAGTTGTCTGCTCTAGCTGTAATATCCCCTGAAATGGGTCTTGGTCCACACATCGGGCCAGACAATAAGATTCTGAGCTGCAAATATTGACTCTTGCTTTGGCTCGGGCAGTGCCTGGTATGGCCAAGATAGCTCAGAAAGGCTTTCTACAATGCCTGTGGATAAACATAGGAAAGCACTGTGGGGTGTCCCACGTTTGCAACTAAGGTAGGTTTTGGTATCCAAGGGGAGGGACACATTCACAGGACCACAGTTTCATGGATGAAGGTTAACACAGTAGCCACAGCTGGCCACGCACAGACCAAGAGGGCCTTCACCTGTGACATGAAAGCCTCATGTAAAAATTAGTAATTTCTGATGTTGGCAATATTAGCATTTCTTCCCGTTGAGATAAACACAGCTCTTCCCTCTTAAAATACAAATACAATCACACGCCAGTGTGTATAGAAGAGTTAAGCTGGAAAATCTCAGTAAGGCAGCCAATCATGAACCCTAATTGGTGTTGGGGGCATTTGATGGTGAAAGAGAGAAAGTAACCATGGAGGAAGGATGTCTGAGTGATGCAGGAGAAGCCTTCAGGCCCCATTCAGCCTGGGAGAAACCTTTTGTCTTTCACCCAAAATCAGTAAAGTTTGTACAAACCCCACCCACTTCTCCAGTGCAGAGTAAAGCACACTTTTTCCTTTCTTTAAAAGACATTGTTAGACCCCACAAACCAGAGCCCCAGCATGTCCAGGTTTTCAGGGGTTCTTAAAACAGCAAATGAGACACAGAAGGGCACTGAACTTGAATGTGCATCAGAATTACCTGGCCGGCTCATTGACACAGATTTGGGGCTCAATCCCCAGAGTCTCTGATTCAGGGGAAAGAGGTGAGACCTCACCTTGGTTCTGCTTGGTCTTCTAAAGTGGAGCAAAGAAAGATGGGAAAAGACACTTTCTAAGCAGGAAGGAACACCAGGCCCATTTCACCCCATCAGCTGTGGAGGAGCAATTTCTTCCACAGCCCAAGAAACAGTAACTAGAAAGTCCACACCACAAGGAAGAGTTGCAAGTTGCCTCCTCCCAAGACGGCATCATGCCCCAGCACACCAGGGGAGAAAGGTTAGGTAACAATCTACACGAAAATCTCTGTGGTTTAACATAACAACTCAAGACAAGCCCATTGCTGGTTGGGTTATGCTCCTAGACTGGGTTATCCTCCATGTAATGGCTCGGTGTTCTAGATGGCTTTGGTCCCATGGCACCTCCAGTGGACCCTCACGTGATCTCTGTGGTTGGGAGGACGAGCTGGGTGAGGCTCCCACTCTCATGTCATTGGAAAGCAAATTGCACGACCATGCCTAACTCCAACAGGGAGAGAGGTGTAACCTCCCACGTGCCCAAATATGGAGGAGAATAAGAATCACTGGCTAACACTCAGAATGTCTCCCATAGTGACTCAAGTGTATGTTCCTTCTTAATCACACTGCACCTGCAGAGGGTTAGGAGGGGCCCGGAAGCCTCAGACACTCATGACATCAGAGCACATACCCACACCAGTGACAGAGCGGTAGTGAAGACAGGATGAAAGATGAGACATATTTTGTATCTTATTTAAATCATTAAAACATTACATACAATATTTTGATTGTTATTATTTAATGATTTAAAACACAGCAGGTAATCTGTGTATGTGATAACACCTTACAGAACCACACACAGACACACACTGGTTTCCAATCTGGGCGCTCATTTCAGGAAATTCACATTGTGCAGGTCAGTTATTGCAATTTTATGAACTGATTTGTAATTTTACGTGGCACGGTTTGCGTTTTTAGTGTTCCTAAAAGTTAAATGACTGTTTTCTCTCCCCTGTCCCACTCTTAAGAGGACACCTTTCAGGGTTATCACAGAGATGACCCAAAGGCAACCAGTGTGAGAACCGTATAGTTGCATTGGGAGTCGGAATCTCAGCTTCCCTTGTGTTGTTATTTGGGGTGAGCCTGATGCAGTCCCTGCTAACATCAGTTCCATGCAATGAGTGTATGTAAACAAATCCGGTGATACTCTGAATTCTAGTTACTAGTACTATAAAAACTTTTATTTATGGACATGAGAGTTTGAATTTCATATCATTTTCATATGTCATGAAATATTATTCTTTATTTTTATCAACTGTTTAAAAATGCAAAAATAGTAACAGGTTTTCATAATGTATTGCAATTATGTACGATGTTAACATTGGGGGAAGCTGGGTGAATGGTAGTTGGGAATTCTCTTTACCATTTTTGCAAAGACTTGTGAATCCAACCAGTTCAACACTAAAAGTGAAAAAAAAAAAAATAACTGGAGAAGATTTTCCATCCAGGTCCTTTGCCCTACATCTTCTCTGCAAATGTCCCACACACGAGCTGAGCTGTGAGAGAAGTTGTCTGAGTGAAGCGATCTTTTGCTGGAAAAACAGGAAATCTGATTAATGTGTATGGTGAGATAGCTCCAGAAACTCACCTGCCTGTCTGCACCTTTGGTCTCTGCAGAAACATAGATGAAATCTCTTCTTTGAAAGTTAAAATAAAAGCCAGTCAATCCCCACCCGCACGCCCTTTACTGCAGGTAATAAGTGGGAGCCCATTGCTCTGTATTTCCCTTTAAATCCTTGGGATTTCAGTGACAGACCAAGGCTCTCATCTGTCAGCAAACTGTTCCAGGCAGACCCATTACTTTAGCACCACAATAAAACGAAGGACATCAGGATAATCCGTCAAACAAAAGCAGCTGGGAGCAGCATCGTGTACCAGAGGCTGTATTCATTTGCCCAGAACATTTAAAAATCTATGCCCCAGCTCTTCTCCCCAAAGTCCTTATTCCACCCAATAAAATAAATTTAAAGTGCATAAATGTATATTTAAAATATCTAAGCAAACACTTGCAGCTAAATAATGTTCAGCCAGATGCAACTACAATTTTTTTATCGTTAGACATGCTTCCCGTTCTCCCAAGTAAATATTTCACTGAAAATGTTCCCCAAGCAGTTGTTATCTCGATATTTTCACAATAGAATATTCTGTGCTCTACACATATAAATACTGTGAATAACCAGACATTTTCCCGAAGAGACCACTGATTTCCCTGCATTTCGCAAAATGACTTTCTCCATAATTCCAGCTCTGAGAG
The DNA here is from genome assembly GCA_008750895.1 of Mirza zaza. Classification (NCBI taxonomy): domain Eukaryota; kingdom Metazoa; phylum Chordata; class Mammalia; order Primates; family Cheirogaleidae; genus Mirza; species Mirza zaza. The sequence goes on along the minus strand of VSMD01128475.1, from coordinate 96,398 downwards.
CAGAGCAGGGTGTGAACTCCAAACCCAAGTCACCAGCTCCCAGTAATTGGAGTCTGAAATGGGGTGGCTCCTTGTGGAATCTGTAAGGGCACCATGGGATGGGGGGAGGGGGGACTCAAGTATCGAAACCACACAGATCTCTTTCTTGAAGGCCACTCGTGTGATTTCAGGCAAGTTATTGAATGTCCCATTTATAAAATGAGAAACAACAATAGTACTCACTGCCTATGGAGGTGAAGTGGCCAGCAATATTTTGTCCCCCTACACTGTTTAAGCAGAGCTCATTAAAGGACAGGTCAACCAGATGGCAGTCCAGGGTGTACACTTGCTGTGACCATCCTCCCAGAGGATTTGCACACTCATACAGACCATACGTCCACCCTTGTGAGCATTTAACATTCCATGTCTCTGGTGTCCTAGCTGCCACGTGACTCTACAGAAGCAGTTCTCAAACTGGAGTGCGCATCAGAATTACTCGAAGGCCTTGTGAAAACACGGATTTCTGGGCCCCGCTGCTGAAGTTCTGATTCATTAGGTCTGGGTGGTGTCTGAAAATTTGCATGTCGAACAAGGTCCCAGATGGTGCTCATGTTGCGGGTCTGGGGGCCACATTTTGAGAACTGCTGCTCTAGAACTTCAAACTCGTCCTATAAAGGCAAGACAGCAAAACATGTTAGACTTTACAGACCAGTTTCTGCTGCAGCTACTCGACTCCACCGATGTCATGCAAAGCAAATGCAGGTCATACATACTGAGTCTCAATAAAACTGGACCTTTGGACACTGAATTTCATGTCATTTTCACATATCATAAAATAATATTCCTCCCTTCTTTTTTTTTTTTCTATTGTTTAAAAATGCAAAAAACATTCTTAGATCTTGGACCACAGGAAAACAGGCAATTGGTTGGATTTGCCCTCAGGCTGTGGTTTGCAGAGCCTGATGCTTAGAAAACCAGGAAAATGCAATGCTTTCGTCGCTTTCTCCATCTGCTTGTGTCCAGCAAGCCCACTCTGTATGGCACTCCCACGGCGGTGGCCTCAGCTGAGTCAACACTGCCTTGGCCACCGAGGCCTCGAGAGTTCCCCCCGCCACCCCTCCCCCAACCTACTCTTTCAGCTTCACTTTTGCTCTTTTTATAGCTTTGCACAAATTTGTCTCTGTGGCAAATTTACAGCACGCACTGCTTGTCTGAACTATTTAAAGGCACAATATTCTCGACTGTGCCATAAAGCTTTCCCATTCTGTGTGTTTTATTTCTCTGTTTGAGGGCCTTTTATGAAATCAGCAGCTAGGCGGAAGGAAATCATTTGCATACTTGGCTCCATACACCTGGAATTCCTTAATTTTAGGGATTAGCAAAATGAGTCTAATAAAAAGTGGAGGCCCTTGTTAATCATCTCTGTGAAGTCCCTTCATTACCTGTTACTGGTGCCCAATCTGGGCGCTCATTTCAGGAAATTCACATTGTGCAGGTCAGTTATTGCAATTTTATGAACTGATTTGTAATTTTACGTGACGCGGTTTGAGTTTTTAGTGTTCCTGAAAGTTAAATGACTGTTTTCTCTCCCCTGTCCCACTCTTAAGAGGACACCTTTCAGGGTTATCACAGAGATGATCCAAAGGCAACCAGTGTGAGAACCGTATAGTTGCACTGGGAGTCGGAATCTCAGCTTCCTTCGTGTTGTTATTTGGGGTGAGCCTGATGCAGTCCCTGCTAACATCAGTTGCCAAGTCAAGTACTTGCATTTCCACTTGTGTTCTGTTCCACACTCAGCCCCCAGAGCATTCTAATCCTTCTCACCTCCTCCCTACAGAATGGACGAAAAATGCTTCAGTTGCCCCTGCTCTTAAGAAGAATCTGATTAAGGTCAGCTCAACAATGCGGCTGCCATATATAGCTTTCTGAAAGGGACAGGAAAGCCCACATCTACTGGTTGTCAATATGTTTTCAGTAAATCTAGGACTTCTGCATGCAACTCCTTACAGAACTGGCAAAACATAAATTGGTTTCACAAAAGTAGACAGTTCCCATAATTGGAGATTAAAACAAAACAGCAAAACAAAACAAACAAAAATCCCCTCTGAAAGTTCTACTGATTTTTTTTTTCTTCAAAATACAACTACTCTGTCACCAACCCCAAGAACAGAGCCCGTGCTGCCTGAAGTGAGTAGTTGCAATCAGGATAATTCTGAAACTGAATAATACAGGCTGGAATGCTGTTTACAGGAAATGAGCAATTTATTTTATTATCCGAATTTTAAACCCTTTTAATATGCCTCCCAAGAAGATGTCTGATTTAGAAAATTGCAAAAGAGAACTTAGGAGAGGATGAGGGGTACTAAAAAAGTTCACTACCATAAAGGCAGATAAAAAAACTTTAGAGATAACCTGAACTAGACTTCATAAGTATATCCACAAAAATTACCTGTACTTTGGTGGCTATAAGGGACCGACATTATGCTGTTAAGAATAACAGAAAAACTGCAGAATGAAAAGTTAAAATATAAGATTACATTCAGTGGAAGTAATAAATCCATTAAATTTCTTTTCCACATTTAAAACGTGTGTGTGTGTGTGTGTGTGTGTGTGTGTGTGTGTGTACGCATATGTACTGGCAAATGCATAAAATGGTTCTAGAAGAATCATAAAAAAACTGCTAGCAGTAATGAACAGGGACTGGGGAAAAGATTTTTCATCTTGTGCCTTTCTGACCTATTTACATAGTCTAACTGTACTTGCATAACCTTTATTTTTTGGATCATCAGAATTCAAGTGGGTGGTGAAATTTGGAGTATTCCTTTTGTTTTTCTTTATACTTATTTGCATTTTTAGTGAACAAATATTTTAAAGAAACATTCTTTTCAGGGCCTTAATAATTCCCTCATGTGAACACAAAGCAGACGTATGTTTTGTTCTTAGGTAAATGCAGTTCGCACACACGCAGTGCACACACAAGCATGTGAGGAACGTGTTTAAAGAGGCAACAACGGCTGACTTTCCCAGAGCAGCTGCGTTTCACATCCCACAGTGCTTGGGCACTGTCTTGTCGGTTCACAGGGCTCCTGTCTTCATCCACCAGACTGGACTAGCTCCCCGTGAAGGCTGAGAAAATAGTCAAATACAAAATTAGGAGAGTAGCCAAAACTTGCCTCCACCTCCAGGAAAGACACGTGGTCTCCATGGCATTTCCTGCTGCCTGCGGCAGCATGCATAAAGCACACAGAAAGGGGAAGGAGGACCACTGGAGATGATGGTGCCCCTTCACGTGCAGACTAAGAGCTGGAGCTGGAAGATGTGACATAGCTTGTCCCAGACAACTAGGCTGGGCAGAGAGGACTCGCTCTGAGGCTGTCGTCTCTCCACCACTAACCGCCTTAGAGAGCCCACTTGGCTAGCTCCTCTGCCACTGTTCAATTCACACCATTAACTTATCACAAGTGGAAAAGAAGACATGGTCCCGAGAGAAAGGGAGCAGGGGTGGTTGGTTTGGATGGGAGGCAAATCACCCCAGTATCCAAGGCCCTGGGTAGGTAGAGTCATGCTTAAACAAGCAATGCAGGGGGACATGAGAGGGTTAAGCAGATTTTTTTTAATAAGGGGAAAAGAAGTGTCATGTAATAGATGGGTACATGTGCTGGGCACTTTGCATCCATTCTCCCCCTGGAGCGATATGTCATTCTTATTTCACAAATGATAGTACCTAGCATGTTTGCAGGATTCCACAGCTCCTGGCTGAGCTGGGTTTTAAACCCAACCCTATCTGAGTCCTGAGCCCAGACTTGAGATCTCAACACCCAAAAACCTTTCAGCTAAATGCAATATATCAGGCAAACTTTGCTTACCTCAAACTTCTACTAAGCAAATACACAGGTTTTGAAAGTTTGCTGCCCACTGACCATGCCAATGAGGAAAGAGGGAAATGTTCTCTGCCCATTAGAGGGGAAAAAGAGACACTGAAGAACTTACCAAGCATTTTGTGTTCATTAAGCAAATGCTGTGTGTACTTAGCATACGTCGTCTCAATGGATTTAAATTCGATTGGGGGTTGATACTGTTTTAGGAAGTAATCAAAGAACAGCCAGTGACTCCAACCCCCAAAACGTATAGACTTGCAAGGGTGAAGAAGAGAAGAGAAGCATCCTGTATAACTTCATCCAACACAGCCACGGTTTTGACTTGCAAGGTTGCCGACTTGGGAGAAATGTTTGGGTGACTCAGATTGGGTGTCAAGCCCATTGTCTTCCTCAGCGCCATCTGGAGGCTTCTCCAGACACTGCAAGCTGGTGAACCAGAATTCTTTAATCATAATAATAATAGTAGTAAATAATAGCTAGCGCCTATTGAATACTCACTATCATTCAGACCCTATCCTGACAGCCTTACATTTTTCATCTCATTTTATGCTCTCAACAGACCTGTGGCATGAGCGTTTTTATTCACTCCTTTCCATAGAAGGCTCCCAGGGATAGGGAATTTGCTCAAGACCACAGAACTGCTAAGTGGTGGTTTCAAAGCCCAAGTCTGGGTTTCTAACCAGTACATCCCATCCTCTTTCCAGTGACAAGATGAGCGAAGAACCTTGGCCAAACCAATCACTGTTGTATATATCCTATTTGTAAGTCGATGGGGTACAGTGTGTGGTCTTGAAGGCTAGGAAACTCAAATAATTTGTATTTCCCTCTTTCCCCACATCCTGCTCACCCCAAGTCAAGCAGGGACGTACATATCTGTGCCTAGACTCTTCCGCCCTCCCCTGCCCCGTCCTCCGCATCGGCTGAAGGAAAGCCTCAGGCCTGGTGGCCTGTCTGGATTTACGTCCCTTCCTACCATCTGAATACCAGCGAGGACTGGCTTCACTGTCTGTCGCCTCTATAAAAAGTGGGCGCCGGGTCAGTCCTCAGTGGGCAAGGTTCACACCCCACGCATGAAGCTGAGGTGGCTGCCGCAGCTGCCAGCTAGATTTTCACCAAGCCCATCTCCTCCACCCCCCAGGCACACAGCTAGACTGCCTGCCAGCCCCACACGCAGTTGTCTGTGGCTGAGAGACAGTTCTGGAAGCGATGGGTGCCACCCTGGGGCTGGCACACATCCTCCCAGTGCCCCAATTCCCAGGCCTTCCCCCTCTCCCCACTCTGCCCCCCAGATGTCCACACTCAGGACTGCGTCAAAGATGGCAGAGCCACATGACAGAAGGACACAGGACTCCTGAGTCACTATTTGGGGGAGAGTTCTCTGCTGATTGAGAATATCAGTTTGGGATTTTATGTGAGTGAGAACGAAGGTTTTACTAAAAAACACACTGATGTTTGGCAGTTGTTGTTTATGGCAGCTGTTCTTACCCTAAGGAATGCAGTTATTGCCTGGTATTTTCAACGGACTCGGTTAGGAATGCGTTCAGTGCACATAACAAAGCACTACTCTGCATTGCAGAGTACGTGGACAGCAGTCCAGGGCTGGGATGATGTCCCAGGATGGTGGCCCGGGGTCGTTCCTGTTAGACACTCTGCTCCCTCTTAGTAGGCCTTTGTCCTTTTGCATGTCACTTCATGGTCACAAGATGACTGCTGTACCACTAAAACTTTTATCCCAAGTAGGAAAAAGAAGGAAGAAGGAGAAGCTAGAAGAATGAAACTGATATCAGGAAAGAAAAAACCTTTTCCCAAATTTCTAGGCTTATGATCCATTGATCACAACTGAGCCATGTGCCCACCTCAAGTGGCCAGAGGTCTGATATAGTAAATAATTGCAAAAGGGAACACTGAGGGCCTGGAAAAAATACCATAGTACTTTTTAGAATCAAGAAGTCAGCTGGGAAACTAGCAGTGTCTTAGTAATATACAGAACTATTAATATTAATGCTATACAGGATTTTAGCAAAGAAAAATTACTAATGGCCTCTTCCTGGCCATTGCCTTGCCTAAAACCACATACCTCCTCTGCCCCAGCATTCTAATGCACACGTTTCAACTGACTTCGCTCCTTCTCTCCTGTCTGAGCACCATGCCCCTCTGACATGGATGCCCCAGTGACACATTCATACTGCTTTAAGATTCAATTTCAAGCTTGCAATGGATTTGATAAGAATGCTACAACGGCTTTGGAATGAAACGTGTATCCTTGTGTGGAGTTGGGAGAGCGTGTGTGTGGGGATCAAAAGTCAACTTGCAAAGCCAACGTGCATTCCATCCTCTCATCACCCCACTCCCCAGAGTCTTCCACCGACTCAGCTCCCGTCCCGCAACTCGAGCCTCAGCTCCTGAGTGTGACACTCCATAGACTAAGGGACAGGATCGGGGCTCCTGGACAGAGACTTATTTTGACCACTTATTAACAAATAGCGAGAGGAGGACATGCTGATAACGGTCAACACTGAAGACTGACCACATGTGACCAAGACCCACCCAGCAATAAAGATGAGACATGTCTAAGTAGGTATTCAGTGCATTTGACATGGAGTCTTGAATTTGGTTTCACAGACAGTTCTGTTCTTGCAGAAGAGAAGCACCTGTGCTTGAATTAGGGAGAAATGTTCTTGTGAACGGCCAACCTACTGCGACATGCCAGCTTACACTGGGGAGCTGAAATTTTAATCATGGCACAGCACTGGACAGATTCATCATGTGAGCCACTGTAGCCGAGATGAGCACTCTGCATCAGGCCAACAGTGGAGAATGGCCAATCGTGTTGCATCCGGCTTGCCAGGGGCTGCACATTAGGGCGATTTTCCAAAAAGAACCAAAGTAGATGCTGGGCCTGTGGCATGGGGGACGCTAGTGTCCTCAAGCAGATTTTGAATCCCCTAGCCAATATCAATAGTCACAGGAGCAAGGGATGCCTTACTAAACTCAGATACTCCGTGTTCTTGCTTATTTTCATTATGAATCCAAAAACACATTCTATGTTGAGTTTGAGCCCAGAGAAGTCTGGATCATTCCAGCCTCAAATAGCCTACTCGACAATGAGAAGCTCATGGCTCCTGCTATCATGTGGGGTTAGGTTCTGTCTGGCTTTCTGGAACTTGCAGTGTGAACCTGGGCTATTTCTTCCCCTCTTTGTACCTCTATTTCTATTGTCTCTAAAATGGAAATAGTAATATTTGACCTAATTATATAAAAGACTTAGTAAAATGAAGTAATATACTAATAAGGATAATTATTAATTTAAGCCTACTAGGTACCTGGCTGTAGATACAATCACAATTGCTCCAGACTGTAACAGCCCCTTAAAATAGGGGGTAAGTTTCTCATTCCTGCAGGTGAGTACCCCTAGACTTGGAGAGTGTGGGTGATCTGCGTGTCACATTGCTGGCACGTGGCTGAGCTTGGACTGGAACTTGAGCCTCTGTGACCGTAATGCCCAGAAAATTTCAAAGCTGTATACCCACGGAAGGCGCAAGTGTGATTTTAAAGATGACCTTGATAAAGAACTTGGAATGAAATGTAGTATTTCCTATCAGTTTGTTTGTTTTAACCTTTGCCTACCAGTGAGGAAACCAATATAGTCAATTCTATGAGAAACATGGAGAAAGACAGCATAGCTCGAAATACGGCTTGAAATACAGGCCCTTGGAAAGAAATCACATGGAAACCAAAGAAACACATCCCTGTCTTCCCAACTTTACTACCATCCCTGCCGGTGGGGAGAAAAGATTGCCTGAGGACAGTTTTTGGAACCTGTTTTCAAAAGACTTGGATTACAGAAGCCCTTTTAGAGGTTAGACTTAGTTTTTTTCCTCTTCCTCCCGCCTGATAAATGAGGCATTGAAATGTCACTACTTGATATTTAGCCTATGTGTGTCTATGTCTCCTGAACGATAATTTTGGGAAAAGTTGACTGGGTGGGCAGGATCCCGGGGTTGCCAAGTAACCCTTCTATTGACTGTGTGCTTGTCCCTCCCCTTTAAGTGTCTGTGCTGCCAGCAGATGGGCATGGTTATTTATGCAGCTCTCAGATGTAAAAAGCATTCTCTGAAACTCCCTGCCCTACAACCATGCTCACTTTGGCCCCATCTGGCTCTCTAGTGGGAAATATCTAGGTAGATGTTAAAGTTGAATAATGTTCTGTTAGAGCTCTTGAAACATAATGGCAGCGATGTTTTTAAATAAGCATGTCTTCTTGGATTTTAAATGAATAGGTGTTCCAGTTATATTATTTGGGATATATATATATATATATATATATATATATATATATATATATATAGAGAGAGAGAGAGAGAGAGAGAGAGAGAAACTTCAGAAATGCATGGTTTTCCTGAACAAAGGAAACTGTACATATGTTGTTCAGTTTTAATATTAAAATAATTTAATTAAAGAAAAAAGGCTTGCCCCTTTTTCTTGTCCAACTAGGGAAACTGGGACATGTTTCATAATGGGGGATGAAACCCACTCAACTAATCTACAGTCCACTGGCTCCTCTGGGATACATGTGCTGAATTACATTTCCACTTGCACTACTTAATTTAGGAATTGATTGAATGCAGTCAGGTAGAGAGTGTGGCTTCTTTTTTTTTCCTACACATGAACGTGAGTGGTAGGAAACATCAGCAAACGGATAATTGCTGCAGAGATTATACCTGGTCATAATATCTGTTAAAAGAAAATGTGTTTTTGTGAGATTGTGGCAAAGTCTTAAAACTATGCATGCCCTTTGACCTAGCCATTTCACTTCTGGGAAACCATTAAGAACGTGGATAAAGCTCTTGGAACCCTACAGTTGCCATGCAAAGAACCCAGGCTAGCCTCCTTGAGGACAGGAAGTCACCTGGGCATTCAGCTGTCACAGCCATCCCCACTGTCCTAGCCAGTGCCACCCATCGAGCTCGTGAGTGAAGCCATCTTAGACTTTCCCAGCCAAAGTTGAGCCCCTAAAACTGAAGTCACACGAGTGACCTTAAACAAGACCAGCAGAAAAATACCGGACTGAGCCTGGCCCAAATTGCTGACCTGCAGAATCACCGTTGCAAACCATTCTCCACAGTCTATTTCATTTGCCTTTGGAGGTAGCCCTGATACCACACACTCTGTTGCCTGTATTGCTAATGTTCCCATTAACCTACGAATGGATATATTAAAAGGCATCAACAGAGTGATCTAAGATGCAGTAAATGCCATAGGTGACTATATTGGTTCACAAGGGCTGCCAAAACAAAGTACCACAAACCAGGTGGCTTAACCAACAGAAATTCAGCAGTTCTAAGAGGCTGGAGTTTGAAGTCAAGGTGTCAGCACAGTTGGTTTCTTCTGAGGGCTTCAAAGGAAGGATCTTTTCCAGGTCTCTCTCCTTGGCTTACAGATGGCCACCTCTGTCTGTGTCAGTACCTCATCTTCCCTCTATAAATGTCTTTCTCTGCGTCCAAATCTCCCCTTTGTATAAGAACACCCATCATTTTGGATGAGCTCACTTTAACTTGGTAACCTCTGTAAAGACACTGCCTCCAAACAAGGTCACCTCCTGGTAGACTGGAGGCTGGAACTCCAACATATTTTGAAGGGGACTTAATTCTGGGAACTGTAGGTAGCTGTAAAGACATTTGTGTGCTGAATACCTTAGAAGCGGGTTCTCCAGAAGCAAGGGAGCCTGGCTTTCTGGACCTCCGTCTTGCAGCCAAGAGCCAACCAGGCTCAAATGGCAAACACCCCATGCCAGCCTCGTGGGCCCGCAGAAAGGACAGATGGTCCAGGGCATCAGGTGTCCAGAATCTTAGCTGTGTCACCCGCACCAGCTCCGACTCTCTCTCAATGAGATGGAAACAATAATTCCCGATGGTGTCCCTTCCCCTACCGGGTCCTGGCAAACACCCACCTGCTGAGAAGGGCTCCAGTGGCTTCTTCCCGTCACCATTCTGTTCATTCTGGACTCTCCTCCCAGCCTGGCACCCACGGTCCTTCTTTTACCTCTGCATCAGCTCTTGCTCGTGCTGAACTCGGGTGACTCTGCAAGAACGGGCGTTTGGGACAATAACAACGTAACAGCCACAACAGCAATGACGCTTGCTGAGTGCTTTCTAGCACCCAGCTCTGTTCTGAGCAATGTGAAGGTAGTACATTTCCTAATCCTCACCATAATATTGAGTAATGGGTGTTGTTTTTACACTCATTGTGTAGACGGAAAAACTGAGTCACAAGAGTTTAAGTGACTCTCAACAGTCACGTGACCGTTAAGTGGGAGAGCTGAGATTTAAGCCCAACTCGCACTACCCCACTACGTAAAAAAGAAAGGAAAAGACAATAGTGGAGCAAAAGTCTCTCTCCCTTATGATGAAATGGGCCATTTTCTTCCAGATTCCGTGTGCTTTTTCTCACATCTATTACCACCAGATGTCCCTTTGGAAGGGAAAAAAAATCCTATTTTCCCAGAAAGCAAAAACATCTCACGGCTTCCATGGTTTTGAATATTTTCCAACCTTTTCCCTGAGACCCCTGTAGCTGAGCAGGTGAGGAGGGCACAGAGGCGGCAGCCCGGGGCTCCAGCAAGCCCATACACTACTTGGCTGACTGTCCCAGCCTGGGTATGAGCAGGCAGCTTTGGAACCCGAGGCCAGACATCCATGTCCCCAGGAAAGCTGCCTCCCGATCTCCCCGCCAGGAGGGGCCCAGGGTGCCCTGCCGTGGGCTGGGCAGGCGGCCCCTCCCCAGGCGCACAGCACCCTGAGGCCACCTGTGTGAGGATGGCACCGGCAGCGCCACTGACGGGGAGAGGACCCCGACAAGCCAGGGAGTAGGACCTGGGAACTGTCTGTCTGCTTTCTCCAGTAAGCCTCTTAAAGTGAGAAAAGTGCACGAGGGCCAACAACACATCTATTAAAGAAGATGGAACAGTGAAGCCGCGCCTTGAAAAGAACCCAGAATGTCCCATTGTCCCAGTAGACACCACCAGTTCTGGTCGCCGTGTCCATTCAGCTGCCCCGTCTCCTTCCCAGTGAAGCGAACAAGAGACGCGACGTGGGCTTTTCCTCAGTTTACAAAATAGTCACGTGCCTCCCACAGCACCAGACCTCTGGCCATCCCATCTGCCACCCGGGACTCGCCGAATACGGGTCCCCCAAATGCATGAAAACAAAAGGACCAACTGCACTTAACTGCTGCCCTGTGCTTCTTCTCTTTAAGGTTCTAGCACTTTGAGCTGAACACTTTACTCGGAAGACCATGGCAGGACTGCTCCCTCTCTAGACCCCAGACTGCACAGAGAAGGTGAGAAGGCCGCCACAGCATCTGTGGAAGATCTCCCTTCGGAATGTGAGAACAAGAGAGCAAGCTGCTCTGAGAGCAAAATGCATCAGGGAAAATAAGAAGATGATTACTTCCCCGCCCCGCCACCCTTCTGGTTAGATCTGTGAACTTCATGCAGGGAAATGAGTTAGGCTCAAGCTGCTGCAGTCAGGCAATTAGGAAGTGTTAACTGAGTGACTGCTATGTGCCAGAGAGTTAGAAAGAGCCCTGTTATCAAAGAACTTATGATTCCACAAATGAAGACAAGGCAGCACACACAAATAATTAGGTAAAAACTAAATGCAAACGTTTTCCCAGGTTGACCCTCATCTGGCCTGCTGCACACAGCCCAGTATTGGCGAGGGGCTGACTGTCCTCTGCCATTTGTTTTCTCTTATACCTTTTCTTGAAATTCTTCTCTACTCTCTCTCAGCCTCACTCAAGCTCCAATGTTATTGTTTCCTCTTTCAACCAGTACAAATTTAACATTTTGCATTTTTTAAAACAAATATGTTCTTCATATCGAAAAGTGGCAATGTTATTCTTCCATTTGCTCGGGCCAAAGTCTTAGTGTCATCTTTCTCTCCTCTTGGTGTTTGTCACACCTGCATCCAACCCCATACTTAAAAAACATGTCAGCATCTAACAGCTTCTCCCCCCTCAGCCCCTCTTTGGTGTCAAGCCCCTTCCTCCCACTCTCCCCTTTCTCCCTGCACTCATCTCATCTCTGGTTGACTGGTCTCCCTGCTTCCCTGTGGCCGCCCTACCCGCCCCCTACCCATGCCAGACCAGGGAGTCACCAGAGAGGTGCAAATTCCTTCTGAAGATCTCAGACACCCCACATGACCTGGTTCCCATTACCTCTCTGACTACATGCTGCTTCTCATGGTGCACAAGGATTTCATTCATTTAAGCAAGAAACTGAGCAGCAAAAGGAGAGGTAAGGGAGAGACTGCATTACCGCCAAGAAGGCTGACCAGTAGGAGGCTGACAGTTAGACAAGAGCGGGACTTCCGCTTGCAGGAGAGCAAAGATCAAAGAGTGGCGTCTAAGCCCCCGTCTCCTTCTCTCCTGGCTCGTCTGTGTGAGAATGAAACCCTGCCGTAATCGCAGTCATGGTGTCAATTTACATGTACATCGTGTTCTGTAAGGTCCCTTGAGTAAGGTCATTAACAGGCTCTGTTCTTCAATTGTGTGTCTCTTTGTCACCTTCCTGCTGGCACTGAAGCCAGCAGCGTCTTCCCTGTGTCTGAATCCTGCGTCCCCAGCAAGGTGTGCAATGGATGGGTCCCCGGGTTTCTCACTGGTGTCACCAAGACCTTGCCTGATACGCGTCCCACCCCCATGCGACCCCTTCTAGTTTAACAGAAAACCCTCCACCACGATTACTCTCCTGGATTTCTCAGCAGTAGAGGGATGGATGTCTTTCCAAGCACAGGCAAATACATGGTCCTAGGCTTATTAGACTGATTAAATGAATTGGTTCTCATCCACACTCTTATAAGGCAAATCATCCAAGCTGACAGGACAGGCGATGGGGTGAGGGGTAATGGGAATGCCCTATGTGAAAAACTGAGTAAGTAGAAACAGATAACGCACATCTAGTGAAATAAAACGCCAAAGCCAACATCTGCCCAGAACTTTCCAGTTGACAGAGAACTCCCAGACACACAGCACGCTCATTCGTTGCTCGGCCATGCATGGGTCTTGGCTTGTGAACTCGACTATGGTTACTTCGGCGTTCAGACGCTGAGTTTCTCTCCAGGACATGTTTCCAAAGGCAGCTTTGCCTTAAATGCGTCTGTCAAAATTATATATACTGAATCTCCAAGAGTTTGAAACCAGCCTTTGTTTTCCACCTTTTAGCATTTCTGCAACTGGAGTGTACCCCGCAATCGATGCGGACGTTTAATCCAGCAGTGTTTCTTCTTCTTTTTATTTTTTTCCTCAAAAGGCTATTATCGAATCGATGGTGTGTCTTACAGTCGGCAGTGTCTTAAGAGCACGGAAACAGAGATGCACACACTTGTGTGAAATGCGACGTGGGTGTGTGTACGCGCCTCTCCGGGTAGATCCATTCCTCGGCTCTTCTTTGCTGTTAAAGACACACCAACATGGCCCAGAGGCCCTGGGAGAGCCCTGGCCCAGACGCCACCAGCCCGTCTTCAAGAAGAGCTACAGCCCTTCGAGATAAATTGCTATTCCAAAGAGAGAAGCCTCAACAACCAAGAAAATGCTACTCTTGCCATTGTTGCTTATCTCCCTAGAGGCTGAGAGAAGACCACTGAGGAGCCCCAGCCCTCGGTGGCCCTCGCTGGCCCTCGCTGGCCCTCGGTGGCCCTCGCTGGCCCTGGTCCCTGTCTGAGCGGGATGACCGTGCAGCCCACATTCCTTTGTGCTGTGGATCCCGTTAGGGACACCGAAGCCAGGAACTAAATGTATGCACGAAGGGGCCGCACTCTGCAAGTGAGGAAAATGCCTCACCGTTCAAGCAGGATTTCTTTACAAATTCCTTAATTTCACCTCCCTGAATTTTACACTGAATTTTGTCAGTTTATAAATTTGCACTACAGCTTGGCACTGGGAAGAGGAGGGGGCGGATAATCAAACCTACAGGCGCTTTACACACAGACACTGAAAAATAAAGACCATTAGCCAAAAGTATAATTAAATTAAAATGCCAACGTGCCAAAGAAGCTCAGTAAATGGGAAATATATCAAACTGTGATAATACAAGCGGGCTATTTCTCAAGGTGTGAGAATGTCAATGGAATAAACTCCAATAATTTGCTGACTTTTTATGAGGAAGGTAGAGTAGTAGCTTGAAAATAAATTAGCACGATAACACACACAACCCTGTAGTATATGTGCAACTGTTTAACCATGTAATATCACAAGTCTAGCAGTCCTAGGGGCTGGGCAATATAGAAAAATCACTTAAAAGTAAATTTCTCCTTTTGGGTGAGTTGGCCAGTCCCCAAATCCCAGCAGAAATTTTTTTATTAGTCACTAGATCTACTTTCTTAGGTCCATTCAGCCTAATTTGTTTTGAACGCGTGTTTGCCAGTTCAGTTTCACATACCCAGTTAACGATAGCGGAATATTCTCTCAAAACAATCTCATAATGAGGCCACAGTTCTTTGTAGAATATTGAAAATTACTTTTGGCATGCAAGTTCGTTTTCTTAATTCCTCTTTTAGTGTGCAAATAACCTTTGAAAACCTGCTTCTAGGTGTTTATGTGTCAGGACAGTATCAAAAATTATTCAATTGCCAAGTCACATGTCAACACTTTTCTGCTACAAAGCCTCGGACAACCTTGATTTTCACTACTCTGCTGCCCTCTAGTGGATAAATGACAAATCCTCCCCTTCATTTCGATTTATTTATTTCAACCTAAAGGGTGCAATGCAAGACATTCCAATTTGTATCACACCATGAAGGTAAGTGGCACTTATAAGTGGTAAAACATAAATGAAAAGAAAACAGGGACCCAACTGAAATTCCATGGGGGAACAGTTAACAGAGGTGAGGTTGTCAAATATTTTTGAAGAATTTATCTAAGAATCAACTGCAGCTACGACCACATCTTGGGAACAAAAGATGGGGCTACCCCAATGTTCAGGTGGTAGGCTGAGTAGACTCTCTGCCCGTGGGAAGTTTGGAAACGGCCCAGTCTCTGTCCCCTGGAGTCACTGGGCACAGGCCAGAATGCCGGAGAGTGAAGGGACATTTAAAGTTCACCCATCCTAATGCTTCCCCCGTGGAATGATTTCAAACAACATAACCGAAATTCAAATTCTTAGTTGAAGTTGATAAAAATTACATACATAATAGTGTAACAGGTATGCAGTTATGACGATTACATGTGATTGACAAGCCACTTCATTTCCATCCATCATCTGATGAGAATTCAGAAGCCCAGAGAGAGAGAGAGACTTGCCAGCAGCCCACAGCCAATAAGTGGCAAAGATGTCACCAGAACCTGGTCATCTGCAGAGTCCTGTGATTCACGGTCCAGTTTCCTCCCCATGACGACATGACAGTGGGTGTACTTAAAATGTATGTTTTTTATTTATCTCTATTACAGCAGAAAGTCTGGAACACATTTTCATAGTCAGTTGCAATGGGCATTAACAAGGAACCTGACAAATGAGAACCAAGTCATGGAACCTTGTGAATTAATTACTCTTTAGAAATAAATTTGGGTGGATCCGAGATTATTCCTATCACTGCATCACTCGAGAGATCCAAGAGTGGTAGAGAAAGTGGCGGCCGCATGGCCGTGAGGGCTGTCCATGGCAGGAATTCACATTGTGGTCCCTAAACACAGATGTGTGGGAAATGCAACTTTTTGAAACTCAACTTTTATTTGGACCCTCATTTTACCGAGAGGTGTACACTTAATTTCAGTTGAGTCAGGGCTGCTCTCTCCTCCCGCTTTGTCTGGACCCGAGCGGAGGGGCCTGGGCGGTGGGAAAGCCCTGCAGGGACAGGTGCGGCCCTGGTCCCCAACATCGCGGTCCTTCAAGATGGCACCAGTGGAGTCTCCTCATCCCCGCCTGGGGCTCCACTCACGGTCTCAGGCCTGCCGGCTGCATCGTCTCTCAGAGCTGAACCCAGCACGCCCTGAGCGCTTCAGAAACAACCTGGCCCGGCTTGTGGGCCAGACGTCCCATGTGGCCGTGCCCACCCTGGCAGCTTTGGCCTCCCTGCTCTCTACTTGGGAAGGAGCACAGCTCCCTGTCACTCCCGATCTCCTGGTCTGTGTGGGTTTCCATTGCCAGCACCCCACCGTGCCCCCTCACCTACCCCAAGACTGGACTTGCATGGCAGAGAGCAGGCCGATCTCGAAAAGACCACCAGCATCAAACCCATTTCGTTCACGAATTCAGTCAGGTCTCACTGAACTTCTCCCCGTCCCAGCCTGCTCCAGGCACTGAGGACACCCCGAGAACAGACGGGCCAGGCCCCGCCCCCAGGGGGCCCACGACCTTGCGATGACGTCACCATGAAACAAGGCCAGCGAGCACAACAAGATCCCAAGGATGAGCGGGCAGAGAGGGATGAGGGATGGGAGGAGGGATGGGATTTCCCACTGGGCAGCAAGCAACAGGCCTTACGAGGAGGGACATTTGAGCAGGGGTTTGCATAAACACCCAAGTAGGGACATTTCCAGTCTTGGAGCCTGCAGTCTCTGCTGGAACTTGTTACCTGTCCTTCTAAATAGCAAGAGCCAAGATGCCTTCCCTTTTAGTGTTAGCGTTTCTACGAGCCACGAAAGCAGAGTTTTTGGCCGATAGGACACAAGGCTCACAGGAAGCACAGAACAAAAAGCCCAGCTCATATTCAGAAATGTTAGCACAGGACACATGGTCCCTGGACACGCCTTGGGAGGGCCGTCCTTCGTGGGCCAATCACTTGTCACATGTGCTTAGGAGGGAAAAATAAGGCGGACACATCAGGAGAAACAGTATAGAGTTTCCTCAAAAACCTAAAAATAAAACTGCTATATGATCCATCAAGCCCACGTCTGGGGTGAGATTCAAAAGAAAGGAAATCGGTACATTAAGGAGATGTCAGCACTCCCTGGCTTGTTGCAGCGCTATTCACAGTAGCCAAGGTACGGAGTCAACCTAAGTGTCCATCGCTAGATGAACGGATAAATAAAATGAGCCATATAGACACTATGGAATACTAGTCAGCCATAAAAAAGAATGAATCCTGTCATCTGTGGCGACATGGATGAGCCTGAAGGCCCTTACGCTAAGTGAAATAAGCCAGGGACAGAAAGATAAATATCACACGTTCTCGCCCACATGTGGGAGCTAGAGAAGTCGATCTCGCAGAAATAGAGAGTAGAATAGTGGGTACCAGTGGCTGGGGTGAGTAGGGGCATGGGAGGGCTGCGGAGAGGTTGGTCAACGCGGCACAGAGCTCCAGTCAGTGGTCTGCTGCACAGCAGGGTGACTGCAGCCAACAGTACTGCCTGCATCCAGATAACTGGAAGGGGGGATTTTGAATGTTCTCAACATAAAGGATAAACGTTTGAAGCGATGGATATGCTAATTACCCTGGTTTGATTGTTACATACTGAATACATGTATCAAAATACCATTGTGTATCCCATAAATATGTACAATTATTACATGTCAGCTAAAAAGAAAACAAAAAAATTAAAATTGTAAAAATTTAAAAGATAAGCTGGTAGTATTGCTATTTAGAGCCAGACGTTGGTGGCTCAAGCCCTCCTTGGTGTTTAGTCCCTGCCTCTGGGGAGCAGAGACCCATCTCAGGCGCTGTGGGGCCCGAGCCCCCCTCCCAGCCCAGGCCCCTGGCACGGTGCCACGGCCATGCCCACCGTGAGGCTGAAGGACCGGGCCGGACCACCCCGGGGTAGGCACCAGTTGGCGTAGGGCACCGCTGACTCAGGAAGGAACCCTTGGCCCAAGCCAGGAACGGCCTCTGGGAAAGAGAGGTTTATTTATGGGGTCTCCACCTTTTTGTTAGACACTCACCCACATGAATTCTTAGTCCAGGTGTCTAAAATGCAAACACTCATGGAGGCGTAGCCAGCTAACGTAAATAAGAGAAGGGGAGGGGTGAGGGATGGTTCTTCACCTTCCCAAAGAAATGTGCATACTCTTTCCCATTTTCTTTGACTTGTTTTACTTTTCTTATTGGTTTATTATTAAGTCTTTAATAGGGGCAAGAGAAAAAGAAAAATTGATATTCCTCCTTACTATTTGTCCATGTAAGTGTTACAATAAATGGTGCCTAATCCAATGCCCTGCTGAGGGGAGACCCTGGCGAACTGGAGAGCACAGGCCCATCTAAAGAGGAAGGAGCTGCAGCTCTTGTCCCCTCGTGGGACTGTGGGCCCAGTGTCGCCAGGTCTCATGATTTTTCAATGGGAACTGGAACCTGACCACACCTGTGCAATATCCTAATATTTCATTATTTTCCAATAACTCATATTATTTTAAAACCCTGTGCAGGAAGCATGGGACACATTCTGAACATGAACCAGAAATTTGAGACCCAAATTTTAACCATATCATCCATCCCTTGGGGCATCCACCAGACACAGTGGAGAACCCTGACCTGTGAGCCCCAAGGCCAGGTTGAAGTTCTCCTTCTACCATAAACTCTGTGTGAGTGTGGGCAAGTCGTACCCCTCCCTGCTCTGCTCCTTAACATCTCGGAACATGGAAATTAGATGAGACCAAATATATTTTTATATGCACAGCCTCAAGAGTTTAAACAGCTATAATAAATAGACTCTAAAATGTATATGGCTTTAAAAAGTAGGGAGTTCATTCCCAGTTGTCCAACAATCCAACACAGCACAGCTGGTGGATTCCCTCTGTGCTGTGCAGCAGCTGCCTTGTGACTACATGAGCTCCCAGGCCTTGCCCTCATCTGCATCTTTCTGCACTCGGGGAACAGGCATGTTGGAGAAAACACACACCTGCTCTTTAAAAGTCATAGCCTGAGATCAGCATGGATATTTTTACATAAATTCTATTGGTAAGAACTGGCCATACAACCACACCTAAATGCAAGGTGTCATGCCTACATGGCAGAAGGGGAGAATAGGTTTGAGTGGACATCTAGCATTCTTTGCTACACTCGCTTTAGGCAAAATGTTGCACATGCATCCAATAGCTGAAAGAGTTCACTACAGAGATGCAATAGTTGAAGCTGGGATAGGAAATTCCTAAGCCCCATGATGAAAGTTGCACCACTGCTCAAGTATGTTTCCCTGTTTCTGGAGGAAGAAGGTACTTCCTTCTTGCACTGATGTCAGGCTTGGCCATGTGACTTGCTCTTGGTCAATGCATAGAGGCAGAAGTGACGGGTGCTATCGTTAAACAGAAGCTTTACAAGCCATTATCCACCTCTCTTCTACTTTTCCTCTGGAAGGGGACCAGCATGTCCCAGATAAGAGCTTCTCCTTCAGTAGATTCTGGAATGAAGAAGATATGAAACAAAGTCAGCTGTTCCATGATGGTCATGTCACATGAGCAAGAAATTGTTCTTCACTGCTGTCATCCATTAAGATTTGGAGGTTATTTGTTACTGCAGCTCGACTTGGCCTAAGCTGACTACTACACTCACATCTGCCTCCATTGCCCTGTTGCCTCACTAGGGGCCTAGGAGACATTTCCTCAAAACTTCTAGGATTTGGGAAAGTACTGGATTAAATTGTCACTGAGATCCCCCAAAGTCTCAGTACCCTGTGACTCTGCCTCCAGGTGGCAGGGTCTCTGTCTCATTGACCTTTGCATCCCCGGTGCCTGACACTGTGCCAGGTACAAAGTGGGCGTTCAGAAAGACTGCTGAACACATAACAGATTCTCTTGAGAATCTCTTGCAACATGAAATATTCCGATCCATGCCCCTGGCCACAGGCTATTCCCTCTTTCATCCCCTCCACCAGGGTAGACTTTGTATTTCAAGACTTGTTTCATTCCCGATAATAGCCTCATGCTTGAGCCAGAGTAAGTGTGCCCATCTCTGGATTCCAATCACTCTTTGAAACTTCTTTCCATGCCGTATTCATCTGGAAACAATGACTGGGTTAGTGGTTTTCATACTCTCGGTTTCTGGAACATTGTCTGATTCATAAGTATTCAAAATGTACTTATTAAGTATCATAATGAATAAATGTAGTGTTTCCAAATTACTCATGACATAAAAACTAGGGAAAATTTGCTGTCTGATGTGTATGCCAAAATATGACTTTCATGTGGTTTGAAGACTAATAAAGGTAATTTTATAAAGATGTTAATAAAGGTAACATCTTTTTCCTGAGCCAAATTATCTTTGTCAATAACCTGACACTGTATTTATATTGTAAGGTATAATGGTAAATGTATACTGTATTTTATATTATAAAATTGTACCATTTACCATGTATTTCCTCGGGCTAAACACTGCCCTTTAGTCATCTTTAAACAAATGTGTTTAAAGAAACTTATCTCTAGGAGGAAATGTATGTGGAGTCATTTACACCTTAGTATAAATTAATCAGCTCACAATTTTGCTTCCTTCACTATGTACATATATATGTCCACACACATATATATGTAAGCACAAGTGTATGTATGTGTGTATATATATTTGCTATTTATCCATTTAAATCTTCAGTTTCTAAAATTTCTGCCTTTTTATAAATGATGCATTCCTGAGAACTCTCTCCAAAGATTGTGTTTAGATTCAGACGTTGTATGCCAGGTAGATCACTGTGCTAGGATCTGATTTTGAATCTGCTGGCAGGGAATACTGGCCAAGTCAGTTAAACTCCCTAGCCCCAGTTTCCTCAGAATGAGATAATGTATGTTTAATAAACAGTACGTCAATCTAAACATATTACTTACTATTTAGAGGGAGAAAAATGGATTCAGAATTTGGATGGATAAAAGTTATAGTGTGAAATACAGTGTTTGGAGCCTTCTTCTTAAATTGCACCTACCTGATGAACTAAAAGAAGATATCTTTACTGGGGTGGCTGAGGCAGAAGGATACTTGAGGCCAGGAGTTTGAGACCAGCCTGGACAACAAAGCAAGGACTGTCTCCCCTTGATCTTTACAAAAATTAAAAAAAATCGATGGCCTTGGTGACACATGCCTGGAGTCCCAGCTTCTTGGGAGGCTGAGGCAGGAGGATCGCTTGAGTGCAAAAGCTGGAGGCTGCAGTGAGCTATGAATACACCACAGCACTCCAGCCAGGGTGACAGAGCAAGACCCTGTCTCTTAAAGAAACAAAGCAAAACAAAACAAAATAAAAAAAAAAAAAAAACCCTGCGCAAGAAGCAGGTCTGAAACAAAGGAAGGTAACGAAAGTCTCCAGAACTATTTATAAACAAAACCACCCTTTCTTCTGTAACCAGAACAACAGAAATCTCGCCTTCTCCTTGGTCAACTCTACCAGCTTTAATTTGGAAACCTGGGGAAACTCTTGGCTCCTAAAACTCCTTCCCCCTTCGTAATTTAACTCACTATAGGCCTGTGCTTGCAATGCTAGATCAACAGAAACAGACTGGAACAGAGAAAACCCACTGCAGTTGGAGCAAAAGTATTTTTTTCTAACTAAGGAGACTGATAAATCGCTGCACTCCATCTAGCAAAAGCTGGAAATGAAAACTCCTGCCCTCAGTCATAATGACTAACTGTTAAACTTTAAAGGATAAAACAAAGGAAGACTCTTGTTGCCTCCTCTAAGTTACAAGCACTACAAATGGGACTGACACCTTTCATCTTCTCACTCACAACAGCTGGCTTCTGAGGAACAGCCTCCGGGGGTGACAGGCTGGCTGGGCGCGCTGGGGGCCAGTCGTGGAGACACAGCTGTTCCTCAGATTTGCTGGGAGGAGGTTTTAATCAGGATCCTATTGCAATTGGTTTGTGAGGCTTGCGGCCAGTTCTTCCTTCACTGGAGGCAAGTAGCAAGGTGCTTTCTGGCTACGGAAACCCCAAACTCAAAACTCATGCTGGGATCCTCTTCAATTCTACTCTCAGGTATCCATTGGCTAATGCAGGTCTTCATAATATCACGGGTTATTTTGCAACTTTATTGTGTACATATCAAGCTAACCTTGTAGGCTGGTGATCTTCCTGGCCCTTCTATGAAAAGTGGATGCTACTAGCCACTAACAAAGAGACGGACTGAGGGGGCAGGCACAGCTCAAATACCCAATCTCCTAGTTACCAGATGTGATGGTTAATTTTATGTGCCAACTTGGCTAGGCTACAGCACCTAAATATGTAACCAGATACTAAGCTAGGTGTTCCTGTGAAGGTATTTTGGAGATGTGGTTACCATCTTCCACCAGTTGACTTTAAATAATGGAGATGACCTCCCTAATGGGGTGGGCCTCACCCAATCAGTTGACAGCCTTAAGCCCAAAACCTAGTTTTCCAGAGGAGAAGAAAATTCTGCCACGAGACTCCAGCATGAACTCGTGGTTGGGTTTTCAGCCTGCTGGTTTGCTCTGCAGATTTTGAAATTGTCAGTCCCCACAGTCACAAGAGCCAATTCCTTAAAATAAATCTCTTAATATTACTATTTAGATATATATGTATGAACATATATTTCTGCAATACTGAAAAATTCTAAGATGATGGTGTACTATTTTTGAAATATCAAATAATAGTTTTCCCTGATGATGAGCTTAGGAAGAGTGGTTAAATCCAGAGAGGCTAAAGCCTCCTGTGATATTTTGTACAACCTCACGGCCCTTTTCTAACTCCTTGCCTGAAAAAGACAGAGCAGACTAGAGGGTGCAGCATTTGCAGCTTCAGGGAAGGGATGCATAGTGGATATAAAGCCTGAGTCAGTACTTAACTTTCGCATTTCGGAGCCCTAAACTTCATCGTCAGAGTGGGTTTGTGCATGGGATGGAGAGATTTTAGGGTACAAACGAGAGAAAGAATCAAGCCCCTCTCCCTGTGATCCACCCCTGCAAATGGTGCTCTGGCCCGAATGGGGAGCTGGCAATGAAGAAAGGACTGAGAAGGCAACGTGGATTCCTGACAAAGGGCAGCCTTGTCCCCGGAACTCCTTTCCCCCCTCCCCTGCCCAGAACCTTCCCAGTTATATGAGATTCAAGGACAGAGAAAACTTGAGCCCAGCTTACAGGTTAGAAACAGAAAGGCAGCCAACCCTAGAGTAGACGGTCATTCATTCATTCAACAAATGTTTATTGAGCCTTTGCTGTGTGCCAAGTATTGTCCGGGGACTGGAGTGGACGAGAAAGAGGAAGTCCTCATCCTGTATTCTAACGCAGGGCTCCTCAACCACACTCTGTTGGCGGTTTGGGTGGATCGATCATTCCTGGCTGGGGGGCTGCCCTGTGTGTTGTCGGATGTTTAGCATCATTCTTGACCTCTTCTCGCTAGAGGACTGCGGCCATCCCTGTGCTATCACAAACACGAAGGTCCCCAGCATGGCCAAATGGCCCCTAAGGGTAGCAGGTGGGGGCAGTTGCGTCCAGTTGAGAAGCACTCTTTCCATGGAAAACCAGACTGGAAATAAATAAATGAAACTGTATGACACAGAGTCTGGTAAAGCTAAGTGGGAGGGAGATAAAGGGTGATGAGGGCTGGCGTGGCCAAAGCAGCGCCTCCTGGGAAGCGGTATCTTGAGAATCCTGTTAGGTGAGACGGGAGCCACTGCAGCATCTTTCGGCTGTGCATTAAGAGGAACTGCACGTTCGCAGCCCCGAAAAAGGAGCGTTGCATGGTGGCTGGGGGACAGCAAAGCAAGCAGAGTGGGAGCAGGTGGACGAGGAGGAGGAGACGTTGTGTGGGTCCAAGGCTGGATCACGTGGGCCACGTGAGGACTTTGGGCTTTATTTCAAGTGTGATGAAAAACCAGTAAGGATTTTGAGCAAGGGATCAGTGTGGGCTGACTTGTTTTAGGGGATTGTGGGGGACAGAGGAGGACTGGGAGCAAGGAGACAGCTTGAAAGTCACCAGAGTTGTCCGTCTGAGACGTGCTGGTGGCCGGGTTCAGGGACAGAGGACGTCGTAAGGAGCGGCTGGGTTCCAAGTGCGCTCTGAGGGAAGGGCTGGCAGGGTCTATGACATGAGGGACTGGGGTAAGATGGGAGAAAGAAAAGGCATCCAGGAAGGTTTCAAGTTTTTGGGTGAATGATGGTGTCACTTACTAGGCAGGGCAGCCTTTGTGGGGAGAATGTTTGGGAGGGTATAAGTCTAGAACTTAGGAAGTGGGTGGGACTAGAAATGGAAATTTGGGAGTCGTCAGTGTATAGCAGGTGTTTAAAGGACAGGACGAAATGGCCCAGGGGGTGAGCACAGAAGGAGGAGGGACCCAGGGACTGATGCGTGGGGCACCACGGCATTCAGAAACGGGCCTGGGGGCGACTGGGAAGACACGTCCTTTGATGGCCTCACACTATCATGGCATGGGAGCACCCTCAGCTCACTACTGGGCATCTTGAGCAACGCCGGAGCACACGGTCCCGGCCTTGGGGAATCCTCAGTGACGAATTCCACGGCACTTGGCACAGAGCCATGCTGCTGCTCACGTGCCACGTGTCTGGGCCTCTGCCAAGGCCCCGTGCCATGCAGGAGTCGTCGCTTGCAAGCTGTGGGCCCCGAGCACAAAAACCAGACGGCAGTGGGAGAACAAGTGCGGGCACAGTTGGGAAGAGAGAAAAGTCACTTCTGTACATTGAAATCATTTTCATTATCGTTACCCATTCCCAACAGGAATCCCAAATTATCCCCATCCTCAGAAGGAATTCTCAGTCTTTACCCACTTTGTTCATCTTAGTTCTCCTGACACCCAGAGACCAGTGTAGAAGCATTAAACCTTTGACACCCAAAGAAATCATGGATCAAACCCCACAAGACAAATTCAGCTCTTCTGAGATGGTTTGCTCAATCTGTGTGTTCACTCCTGTCTTGGGTTTTGTTGAGTTTTTCTAATTTGAAGTTCTTCGAGCATCTCTTGCCTTCTCTGGTTCACATCTGGGCCGTACTGCTCCAAAGACATAGGAGTATGCCACCCTGCCATAGAGGGGCCGGGCCAGCCCCTCTCCTGCCACTGCCGCCTTCTCATAATAAGAAAGTCAAACTTATTTTTTTTAATTTCTTTTTTTTTTTAACGACGGGGTCTTGCTCTGTTGCTGGAGTGCAGTGGCATCATCTTAGCTCACTGCAGCCTCCAACTCCTGGGCCTCAAGGGATCCTCCTGCCTCAGCCTCCTGAACAGCTGGGACTACAGGTGTGCGCCACCATGGCCGGTTCCAGGAAACTAAATTATTAAGGTGCTCTCTAGACAGAGGTGGTGCTTGCTTTGGTATCTTGAAAAGAAGGTCACAAATCCTCACGGCCTTTCAAAGAAATGCCCTAAGTTTGTGACTTAAAAAATATATATACACACATATATATTTGTAAATATATATATATGTATTTGTAAATACATATACATATATATATATTTACATGTGTGGGTATACATATAAATATGTGAAGAATTCCTTCCTGGGAATGATTTCAGATAAAATTGGGCTGGCGGTCTGGTTGCAGGGAGCAGGTAACGCCCAGCCTCTCAGAACTCGCCCATCTGGAATCTTCTTCAGGACTCTGTACTCACCTGTCTGCTCCCTTGAAAACCACTCCGAGACAGTTACCCCTGAATAGGTGAGTTCAGAGTTTTGAGTGGCATTTAGCTGAGCTCCCTGAGAGACAAAGCCTCAACTGTAGGAACGGGACCCAAAGCTGCAGTCATGACAGGGTGGCACAGCAGAGGAGTGAGCTTGGTCCTGACCCCCACCCCCTCTTTAAACCATATGCCTGAGACCAGCAGTGACTGGGAAACGAACCAGTGGGGTCATCTTTTCCCTCTGATATCGAATTTTACAACCCAGCCTGAGGGATCACTGTGTTTCAAGAAACAGATACTCACTCAAGCTGGCCTTGGCAATAAGGAATTTATTGGAAGGATGCAGTAAAATCTCCTGAAACTGATTTGAGGAACCACAGCTGGTCATGGAACGTCGCTAGGCCCTCTTCTCTGTCTCCTTCCTTTGGGGACCATTGGACCGCTCGCCACTGGTTCTCTCTGCCCACCTAGTCCATCCCGTCCATGGCCTCTCTTCCTCTTGGAGGCTCTTTTTCTACTTCTCTAAACTTGTGCAGGCTTTACTCAGCTGTTGCTACTTGTGATCCCAACCCCACATGGCCTCCGTCCAAGGCCAGCTGTATTGTCCCAGTCCTGCATATTGTTGACGGCAAGACACTCATGGGCTCGGCTTAGCTCAGGGGACTACCACGGCCCAATCCGCTTTGGCAGTGGGGCAGGGTCAATGGGGACAAAGCAAGTTGTCAGACCTCAGCCTTCCGTGGGGACTGCTAGAAGCATTCTGAGGAGAGGGATGATGCGAGCTGCCCAACCCCTTGTCCCTGTTCCTCCCTGTCTTCCAAGGTTCCAGGTGGAGCGTGCCACTCCGGCACAGGACCCAGACACAAGTTTGGGGTCAATGAGCTTCAGCAGTTCCCAATCTGTAGGGCGGCAAGTGTGCTCTTCTGCAGGGAATTTCTTTCACCACACCCCACTGCACTGTGTAAAGTGCCCGAGGACGGGCCACTTCAGCCCTCCTAGGGCAGGAAGAGAGGAGAAAGCTCCAGGAGGCAGGTCTGAGCTCACACAAGGAAGGGCAAGGCAGCACTGAGGGGTCCATGGTGCAGCTCACCCCAGACCTCCGAGCTGGGGCTAGATGGAGAGGAGCTTCCTGCAGCATGAAAGACCACCAGGGCAGGTCTTGAGGCCCCTTTTGTTCCCATGTGTCTATCATTTTATGTCACACACTATTTAGCAGGTCACCCAGGTTACAGAATGATTTAACATTCAGCATCCCTGCAATATACTTGGCCAGGGCTTGCTCTGTGCCATGTGGGAGGAGGCCGCAGCCTACACAGGACGAGCTGAGAATAGCCAGGGGGACACCCTCCCCCCAAACACCTTTCTTCCTTCCCTGCTGGGGTGCCAGAGCCCCACCTTCCAGCCATGCTCCGTTAGCCAAGCTGATGTCCAAGCAACAAGGGGTTGGTGGGGACAGGAGGGAACACAAGGGTCTGAGACACGACAGGACATGAAACACAGGCAGTCAGCTACATTAATTATAAAACCTAAGCCACAGCGTTATTTGCTCTGTGGCCATGTCAACACTGAAAATTGTATATCAAAATAGAGATGTAAATCGGGCGGAGGGGGGGGGGTGTGGCGGGCAGGGGGTGGGGGGTGGTGGCGGAAGTGGGTAACTGTGATGTCGCCAAGCTGCTACCTGAAGTTCTACCATGTGCCCATCTCTGGGGTGAAATCACAAGAAGTCAGACTTGGCCTCTTGCGTATAAATAAACCTGCACTTTTTCAAGACCTTCAATTTCTAGAGTAGGCGATTGCTCATTTCTCTTCCGGTACTAAGGAGAGCTATTCTGGTGCTTACATTGCATATTCCCACATCAGCATTCTATTTTCTTTTTCTTTTGGCTGATGGTTATCTCAGAGGGGAGTCCAGAGCCACGCCCGGGGAGTGCTCCACGGAACACGCACCCAGGGCTGAGATTGCAGGGAGCTCTGGGAAATGCTGCACAGCGCTGTGGCAAGTGTTGCCTTAGTCTGTCTCACCCTCCTCCTTCGGCGAGAGGAGGCCGTGGGGGATCTCACTGGTTTGAGTTATGACCCACAGGGCAGCACCGTTCTGCAGCCCAGCTTACCAAGGGCCAGACACTCAGCAAAGAGAGGCCTTTGTAATGCAAACAGCAGGATGCCACCTACCACCCTCTGCAGCCAAACACCACTTGGTGGCTTCCTCTTGGTCCTCTGGGACAGAGACTTATGGGTGACCTGGTTCTGGCTGTCACTAAAGTGCCCACATTCTTCACTGTGTCTCTCCTCACCCCTACACTCCAGCCTCGTGGCCTTCCTCCAACTCTCAACTCCCCGTATCCTTCCCACGGCCGTCAGAACGTCCCCCTTCTGTCCCCTGCATTTGGAAGGCTCCTGCCCTTCCCTTCCACCTGCAGCTCAGACCTGCTTTGCTTTCAGATCTCAGCTCGGAGTGACTTCCTCCTGGAAGGCGCCCCAGTGTCTGACAGGGGCAATCTCTCCTTTCAAGGCCCCAGAGCACCAAGCTCCTTTTCCTGCTCCTACAATTGGGACTTTCCCTCTACTAGTGAGATTAGGCTCCACTGGAGGGCAAGTCTTGCTCGCTGCTCTCCCTGGCGCCAGTGACAATGCCCAGTGCATGGCAGATCCTCAACAAACCTGCACCGCATGGATGGGATGAAGAAAAGAAGGCAGGCTAAGATTCCAGATCTTACAGAGAAGGCACAGATAAGCTCTAGATAATAGAAATCTAAGGAAGACACAAAGAAGGGCTACTCTGTCATCTTAAATCTTTTAGTAGACACATTTAAAACAGGTGGAGTTAATTTTAATAATATAATTTAAATATATATATCTATGTATGCACATGCAAAATATTATCACTTCAATATGTAGTCAATATAAAACAAGCATTAGTGGGATATTTTACATTTTTCCATGCTAAGTCTTTAAAATCTAGTATGTATTTTGGACATCACAGCACTTCTAAATTCTGACCACTTTTCAAATGTCCAATAGCCATTGTTTACTGTAGTAAACTGAACAGCTCTAAATTGACGGGCAGTGATCACCATGAAGTCAGTGGTGACCCCAGACATTTAGATGGGTGGTGGCTACTATACCTTTGGAAGTTTCACAGGGAGTGGGGCAAAGCAGGTTTGTGGGCCAAATCTGGCCTGCTCAGTGTTTTTGTATAGACCGCAAGCTCACATGGTTTTACATTTTTAAATGATTTGGGAAAAAGATTAAAAGAAGAATTATATTTCATGATACATGAAAATTTTATGAAATTCAAATTTTACTGTCCATAAATTAAATGTTATTAAAGCACCCATTTGTTTCCATATTGTCTATGACTGTTTTGTGCTGCAATAGCAAAGTTATATGGTAAAATATACTGCCTGCAAAGCCTAAATTATTACTGTCTGGCCCTTTATAGAAAAAGCTTACCAACCCTTGGGTATAGGGTTGCCAGATAAAATACAAGATGCCCAGTTAAATTCTTATATCAGATAAACCACAAATAATTTTTAGTATGTTACAAATGTTGCATGGAACATTCTTAAACTAAAAACATATTTGTTATATAGCTGAAATTCAAAGCTAACTGGGTGTCCTGTATTTTTTATTTGCAAATCTGGCAACTGAGCTAAAATATGATCATTTTCTCACCGTAGAGACATATCAATATCTCGTTGACATAGAAGAGCAAAAAATACTAATTAAAATAATGACTTTCAGTGCTTCAAATCAGCCATGAACATTTTGGAAACTTCCACTTTAATTTGAACTCAGTTCAAGGGCACTTAGAGTGACAAAGATTGATTTAACAGTTATTGGGAGAATCACTTAAACTTTACTGCACTAGTTTTTAAGAACATGAGAGTAATCAGGCCCAGGTTGAAAAATTCCCCATAAGAAGAATTCTTGTTGTATATTAAAATATCTAGGAATATATTTTAGCTACTTGTGTTTAAGTACATTTGCATGTTATTGTTAGTTTTTGATGCTTTTTATAGTCAATTTTGTGCATTTAAGAGAGGAATCAGCATCCAAGAACAGAAATCCAATTCAAACTTATACACAGGGCATATAAGGGTCCACTTAAAAGAACTTGACTCTCGAATATCCTCCAGAAATGAATTAAACCAAAGTCAAAGGTCACCTGCAAAAATGAACTTTGGCGTCTTCATTTCGCTGAAAGCCAACCCTGAACTTGCCTGGAGAAGCTGAAAAGAAATGTTCCCTTCAGCCGAACATGAGGAGGCTTATGTAAGACACAGGTAAGTTCTCCATTACCATCTGGGCCCCGAGCCGTTAATATTTGATGCACTCCTCATCATCTCTGTTTGTGTAATTTGTCAACGCCCAACAGGTCCTCTGCCAGCTATGCATTAAAACTATTTTCAAAATATGTCATTGTCAGCCCTTGGCACACTCATTACTTATTAAGATAAGAGGCCGGATGAGGCGAGCAGGAGGTGGCTTGCTTACTTAAACACACTTGACTCAACTGCAGGGGAATCAGGCAATCTTGGGAGTCACAGGATGGAAAGGCCTCACAGCCCCGCCCCCCCTTTACTGGGCAGATGGAGAAACTGAGGCTCAGGGAGGGGTGGGGGCCCGCCCAAGGTCACACAGAAGTTTTGTGGCAGAGCTGTAAACAGAACCCAAGTTTCTGATACTCTCAGTCTGTCCCCGCCACCAGCATCACTAACATTCTCCTGTGTGCACATATTTTAAAAAGAGGCAGAACTTCCCAGATAACTATCTCCTTGAAGAGCAAGTCACCCATAAGGGCAATTAAGACAGTGTTTTCCAAGTATTGAATACACACCCCTAATGCTACTCAGGGTGATATAAGCTGTCACATATATAAACTTTTAAAATCAAATGTTCATTTTAATGCATTATAAAACATACATCAAAGTTATGATGGAGAGAATGTGCATCCAACCCGTAAATTTGTACATAGCATTGATTAGGTCAAACTATGGCATAAAAAGGGATTCTATATATAATCAGTTTTAATGTAGTCATACAACACATGTTTTCAATAACATATATGTGCATCTTATTTTTTATTACTTTCCATAATCAACTTTGGTATTTTAAAGATAGAAATTAGCATTCAGGAACTGAAATTAAAATACATGACTCATGATGGCACAGGAGTTTACAGACATAGCAAGAGAAATAAAGGTGATATTTGACGGACCAACATTTAAGGGAGCTCTAAGTTATAATACTTAATTTAAACTTATTAATATAAATTTTCACAACTGTTAAAAATTTATAGTAAAAATGTATAGTTACAAGTTATAACTTTGTTAAAATATAATACCTAAGCAAAATAGCATACACACAAAAGCGAAAGTTTTAGAATCTAAACTGTAAAAATGGCATGTGCTTTAACTCCCCATTGTGGAGACCCCAACGTCTAAATTTTCACCTGTTCTCCGTGAGATAGCTTACTCTTAGGAAATTCAAACCGAGGTGTTTGAACTGCTCTGGTTCAATGTACTCACTACCCTGGAGACAACTGCATTTACAGTGGAGGGCCGTGGGCCTGCTCAACTCAAGCCAATGAAATGAAGCACTAATGGTGGAAATTCCAGACTTCATCTAGGAATGGGAAGAGGTGTTTGAGATTCTAGCAGGTCTGCATCTTATGCCTAAACTCCCTCTTTGGCAGGCCAGTCAGCACAAGGCCAAACATTAGAGTCGCTGGGTATTATTATATTTTGGTCAGGGCGGTACCTGATAGAGGGAGCTGCAGAATCCTAACGTTTTCTCTGTAGAGACTTTAAGACCAAGAAAAAGAGCAAGAACTTTAGTTCTTTGCAGATACAGCAATAATGGATGATTAGAGTTGTACGGAAATAATGTCATTGGACTGTCCCTTGCCACACCTTTGCTCAATGGCACATTCCATGATGAAAGGAAGATCACCTGTCTGATTCCCTACTGTATCCCCAGCTCAAGAGCACATGCGATAAAAATGTGTTCAATGAATGAATGAATGGTGAATGCTTGCTAGTGCTTTCTTTAATTAATTAACTAATTATTCTCAAGGTTTAGGTCAAGTCCACTCACTCCGTCCACAGCTACTAAGTGCCTGCTCAAGCCAAGCTGGGGTGGATTGAACATAATGAAGGCCCCCAGGCTCTCTGCTTTGGGGCTCATTGACTACTTCATGGCACTTGACAGTTTATCAAGTGCTTTCCCACGGATCATCTCAGGAGACTCCTGCCTATAAAGCAAGTACGACAGTGGCTGCCAATTGACATTGATGACACCGAATGTCTGATAAATCCATGATCTGGTTCCAGGTCACTCAGCTAGCAAGTGGTATAGGCAGGAAGGAAGCTCCGGTCTTTCTACCCTAACTCCTATCCTTTCTCTGAAAACCAGTGCTCCTCACCTTGAACTTGCTTACGCAACACCTGCAGGTGTTATATGCAGACACTGCTCTAGCAGGTCTGGAGAGGAATCTGAGATTCTGCATCTCTAACAAGCCCCCAGGTGAGGCTGATACTTCTGGTCTGTGGGCCACACTTTGACACCACGCTGTCTCACATGCCTCCAAGGGTCCCATGCCTTGCAACCGCTGGGGCCAGGAAAAAATAAGTACATTAAGGTTGGCCCTTAATCTTGTTAGAGATAAAACTTAAAGTAAGCCTACAAAAACCTACCCCATTTGGGCCATCAGGAATCTTTAACCCTTAAGATTTCTACTTCAAGAAATTGAGGCCACTATAACAGAAAGAATATGGAATCTCAAATTGCAGCATTGCTAATTCCAGCCACGGAACTTCAGTAAAGGTATTTACCCTCTCTGAGGCTAGGATGGGTTCGTTTGGAAAATGAACTTGGAGCGATGGTAGAAAAGTTGAGTGAAATGAAGTCTGCTCATTCCTAAAATTGATATTTCTGGGCAGTTAACATGACTGGTACTCACTTACCCCAAGACAGGGCCACTTGTAAGGTGTACACAGCACCAGATAAACATTTTTGGCAGGGCCTCTGCCTATCCAATGAATTTTCTTTTTAAAAAATGCTTTACAAGATTGACAGGATCATGTGATATATAGTTATTAATATTTATGAAGATTCAGAATAATGGGTGGATAACAGGTACTTAGGTATTTGTTTATTCTCAAATTGATGCAAATGGAGATTCTCTGTAGTGCCCAGGAACTGTCTCTCCATGTTCTTTACCACCAAATGCACCATCTCTGGTTAATTTCAAATCTCTGCTGCATGAAAAAGGTAGCAACAGTCATTCTTCACAGTGCCATGGCTCCATCCCAACTTGTTTGCACTGACACAATATAGATCTCTGCCCAGCTACTCTCCTAACACTGTCTATTAATGTTGATTACAACACGACACACATGTAGCCCTCCCATGAACACCAGCTGCCAATGACTCTCTCAGAGATTATTACTGAGCTTTGTTAATGATGACCACAATTCCAAGTCTTATCTAAAGTATGCAGAAAAAGTCTATGATGATTAATGTTCTTATTGTGGATAAACTTACTTTTCCACATTTTATGGATAAAAAGTAGAGCAACACACCATCCAACCATGTCTTCTTTTGGACTCCATACATGGCAGCGGCTGCATTCCTACCATGTTGATGGCCCTCTGCCTTCCACATCACTACCACAGGGAGGGTAGGTGAGGCTCTACGGCCAGACCAAGAAGAATGACAGGTCCCTTTAGTGGATCCGTCTCTTGTCTGGCATGGCTTAGGAATTAGCTGGGAGGGCACAATTTTGCCACTTCCATCTGAGCCAAGAGAGGACATGGAAAGACCTTCTGGCGATGCTGAGCAAGGTCTAGGGAGCCCTTAGAGGAGACAGGCATGACCACTTCTGATACTTAGGGGGGGATCTTTGGAGGGAATGGGGTGATCAACCCAGTGGACAGGGTTGGGGGCCCACCGTTCTCAGGAACTGATTCTCTACACAGAAGGTAGAGAATCTGTGCATGGCCTACATGTGTGGCTAAGCCCAAGGGTCTGGAGTGGACTGTAGGTAGCTAGAGCCACATTTTCCTATGCCTGATGTGAGAGGCACCCCAAATCAGGGTGTCAGCTGCATTCTGACTGACTAATCTCATGCAATCCTATGAAAATAAATACCATGCATACAGTGGGAGCAATCAACTTCTGGCCACCTTCCTGGAAGCAGGGTGGCCAATCGATCCCACATGTGAATGTCTACAAGTAAGTCAGACCCAGTCTGGGGGAAACCCAGACTGGGCCCTAGGGGATTATGACCAAGCTCAGACACCCCATCAGACTGCTCCCAGGCACAGGCAGGGCACTTAAAATATTTCCAGCATGTTGCTCCAAAGCAAGGGAGCTCCTGAAAGTAAGGCCATGGCAGGGTCCCCCTACCTTCCTTTAATAATCGTAAGGCTGTGCAATGGCAGGAATGAGTTAGAAAGGCCGGAGGCATAGAAACTCTGAGCTATACCTGGCATCCTTGGGCAGCCTTGGCACCCAGGGGACAGAAGCTCCATGTGTGGCCTGGGCGTGGAGGGGAGCCCCCTCTGTTCTGAACATCTATTCTCTGCTAATAGCAAAGAAGACACAGAGGCCAAAAGGGCATGGGCCCCCCTCCCACTGCCTGCTGGGGTCAGGAGAGAGGCAGGCCCTAAGCAGCAATGGATTGACCAAGAAGGGGCTCTCTCGTGACTCCTCCTTCCTTTCTCCTCCTGTCCTCCTGCCTACACTTCTCTTCTGCTGCCATATACACGTTCTCTGGTGAAACAACCCAGTCTGGCTGCTGTCTCCAGGTCTCTACCCCACCTGTAACCACAAACATCACAATCAGAGGGTCAGGGCAGGGCAAGCTAATAGAGAGCTCTTTTCAGAAGGCCAAGGATGGGGGGAGGCAGTGAACATATCCATGTCACCACTTTTTCTCCCTGTTGCATGAACATCACACGAGGCTGTTGTGAAGGTCGAATGAGATGATGCCACCAAACACGCTCAGTCTGGAAGGGATATTGATTATCTTTTCTTCAGATGATGATGCCCCAGCCAGCTGTTCTCCAAAGTGTCAGGCACTTTACTTTATTTTAACAGTTACACACTTCCACTTGCATTTGGAAAAATACCTGTAACTACTATCTCAGGGAGGAAAAGCATCTTTTCCTCTCTCCTCCTAGGTTCAGTATCTGAAGGTCGGCAAATTAAACTGACATAAGACAGGTTAGCAGGGGAAAAAATTATGTATGTGTGCAGTGTGCATACACATGGGAGTTCTCAGTGATAAGTGATAAGTAAGGGTGGTTAGAATTTTGGGCTTATGTATATAATTTAGTAGAGAAAGGGAGGAGGAAGAAAAGGATCCTATCAAAAGAAAAAATAGGTTTCTTTGGGAAAAACAATGGGTTTCAGGAGAACAAATGAGAGATAAGAAAGTCTGTGATCATGTCTGACTCTACAGGTACCAGTTGTCTTTCTGTCTCCTTCAGGGACAGAAACTTCCCAAGAGAGGGATGTAAGGTAGGTTTTATTTGCATTCTTACTTCTGAGAGAGGATTCTCTCTGAAGAGGCAATTTATACATGCTTTATTTCCCCCAAGGTTGCTGTTTTTAGTCAGATAAAGGAAGCTCTGAGGTGGCTTATTTCTGCATCTGTCTTCCAATCTCAAAAGTCTTCGGCCTAAAATAGCCTTTCTATCAACTACATCAAGAGATAAAGTAAAAAGGCATGTCTCAACTTATTCATTTAAAAAAATGTTAGGTAAATGGTAGTACAAGCATATAAGGATGCCAAAATCATGATGCTGTTCCATAAGTCACCAAGTGAGAGCTGTTATCCCAAGCCTGTGATGAAAACATGCATTGTTAGGACAATCTGAATTAAAGTCTTGACTCATGACTGGGGCTGTACCTTAGACAGTGAGGTCTGAGCTGTCCCTCTTTTGCTCTTAGAGAAGAAAAGGCAAGCAAAAGGCTTCTATGTGACCAGGAGAGCACCTAAAACTTCCCTTTTCAGATGCTACCCAATTTTCAAGTCTGGTAGCCCGCAGTGTCCCTTCCTCTGGACTCCCACAATATATTTTTGCTTATATAGATTTTCTGGCATTTGCCCCTAGATCCTTTAATTTCCTGCAAGTACAGATCTCTTCTCCCATTTAGATGGCAATCTCCTGGAACAAGATCTGGGACTTATTCTTAATGGCATCTCCACTACAAGTAATCTAATGCATGTTCCCCACAGATACTTAGTGATTGAATAGATTTAGGTCTGTCAAATAGAGGTTGCTCTGGATACCTTCTGGGATTCTGATTTATATCCCATCATGAAAGGCATTGAAGAGGTAGAATGTTCCATATCTAAGCCAACCCCAACTAGGTGATTATAATAAAGCTGTGGAAAATCCAGGACTCATCATGGATTCTTTGGGAAGATCTCAACGTTGATGGGCCATAAACATCTCTTTTTATTTCCAGCTAATTATTGAAGTACTATCTCTTCTCTGATAAGATACTAAGATTGATCACAGCTATGGGCTTAATTAGGAACCTCCCCAAATTTTTCATGTTGTCTGAGATGTCATTTTATGCTTCTAGACTATGTCACCACAGATGGGTATAACAGCCAATGATACTGGCTCCAACCTCCCTGTTTATAGTGACATCTCGGTTTCATCATCCAAAAGAATACTATTCAGTTCTTAATTCCTAAGATCACAGCTGCCTTTTAAATGTAACTGCTCCAGATTTCTAAGTTTCCTTTTTTTTCTCTCTCTCTTGCTGCTTTTGGAAACTTTGCTGATAAGGTTGCAATTTCTTAAACACAAAAGCCATAGCAATAAGACTTTAAATTCATTATTAAAAATAAATTAAAAACCCACACACACTGAAAGGCCTTTTTTTATCTTACTCTGGTTTATCTGGAAAATGGATCTTTTCCAAGGAAATAGGAAGATTTTTCTTGATCTTTGATTTAGGACATTGTCTTTATTTACCCTGTACATTTTTGGGGCAATTTCAAGGTTTTATAATTGATGTAATTCATCATAAATACCTTTTGGGCAAAATACAGAAGTACTAATCAAGTACCCCACACCTCATTATCTGACATTTGGAGAAAAGGATTAAATTACATCAATTTATGAGTAATATCATTATAAAAGCCACTTTTTGTGACTAGATTTTTTTTTTTTTGATATAGGATCTCACTCTGTCACCCAGGCTAGAGTGCAGTGGTGCAATGATAGTTCACTGTAGCCTCAAACTCCTGGGCTTAAGCAATCCTCTAGCCTCAAACTCCCCAGTAGCTGGGATTATGGGCAGGCACCACCACGCCCAGCTATTTTTATTATTATTATTTTATTTTTTGTAGAGACTGAGATCTTGCTTTGTTGCACAGGCTGGTCTTCAATTTCTAGCCTCAAGTGATCCTGCTGCCTCAAGCAATCCTCCCTTCTCAGCCTCCCAAAGTGCTAGGATTACAGGCGTGAGCCACTACCCCCAGTGACTGGATTTATAATCGCCTGTTTTGAGACTTCAGTTTTCCCATGCTGGTCCAACAGACCTAGAAGGTATTCCTAGTAAGCTGAACCACTCACATTTTCTGGATCTTTGTATTTTCTAAGGGACTTCCATATGTACTATAATGTTTATGCCTCACACAGGGTGACCAAAGTTCCAGTTTGCCCATGACTTAGCACCGAAAGTCTTACATTACAGAAAACCCCTCTGTCCTGTGGTCACTATAGCACAGCAATCTAATGAATTTAGGGGAGAAGAGTTTATGCCCATTTTATAGATAAAGAAAATGAGGTAAAATATGGTTGTATAACTTCCCCAAAGTCACAGAATAAGTCTTCTTACTGTGGTCCACTTTTCTCCCTACTGAAATCTATGCTATTCAACTTCCTTGTGGGCTCTGGGCTCTTCCTGGGCAGGAATTTTATCACACTTATCCTTTTCCCCCATCCCTGGAACAGTTCCTGGTCTGAGGAGGCTCCCCACAAATGTGTGTGAAATAGGACTGAAACTCTGGGATAATGGCTTTTCTTATCTTTCTAAGGCTTACAGCATAATTAACCCAGATCAATGATAAACACTACAGAAAAACTCAGACGAAGGAAGAAGATACCAGCTTTGTTGGGACATCATCTCACCTTCTCTACTAGAGGGCGCCACTGTCTGGCTCCTGCATTCCCCTCAAAGTTATCATCCATCTCTTCCTGATGTTGTGCTTTTAATTCTCCATGTTAAATATGTCAAATGCAGCCATCTATGTCTTGAGAATTTCTCTCATTTCCCATCTATATCTCCATCCTTACTGCTCAAGTTCTAATCCAAGTGCTCCCTGCCCACCATGTCTCCCTCCCTGCCTTTATTTCCTTCCCTTCCGAGACTCATCTTCCTAAAACCCCCTCCCCGATGTCACTCTTCTACTCGTGAACTCACAATGGTTCCCAATTGCTTGCCACCTAGTTGAAATTCCCTTCTCGTTACCCAAATTCCCTAAAAATCTTCCTCCAATCTACTCAATTTTACTTCCCACTCTTTCTGAAGTAGGTTTTCTAGTAAAACCAGGACTCTTACTCTCAATACTCTTCCACTGCTTCTGAGCTTGAAATGTCTGGGAAGAATCTGGTGGAGTTTTGGAAATGGAAACATAAGATGATAGTAGGAATCTGACCCTACACACATGGGGACACTAGTTTCTGAGTGCTGAGTACTTGGTGGCATTGGAGTAGGCAAGCTCACTCAAGCAGAGTGTCTAACCCACAGCTCACAAAGAGGTAACCCTCGATCTCAATTCAATTTTAATTAGGCCCTAAAATAATTTTTAAAAAACATTGAGGTAGCTTTCAATATGTTAAATTATGGTCTTTTACATGAAATCCACAATAGCTTCTCTTGAAAAGGGTTTAGATCCGGCACCTGTGTGCAACCAGTCTCCCCACCTGGCCACTCTTAGCTGGACTTGGTTTGTTCTTGGAGTGAAGCAAATGCCAGTCAAGTTCACACTGGGCTTCCTTTCCCCTCCATCTTACCTACTTGGAATTTGTGACCCTTTATGTGAAGAAAGTGGAAGGGAGAAGAAGGGTAGAGAGAGAAGAGAAAGAAAAAGGGAGTGAAAGAGAGGGGAAAGGAGAGAATGGGAAAGGAGAAGAGAAAGGAGTGAGGAAACCCAAGCAGGGTGGGGACGCAGGCTTTACTGCAGAGGCGAGGACGTGCAGAAAGGAGTCAGACGCTTTAGCTGAGCCAGCAGGGAAACTCCACCGCAGAAGAAAAAGAAAGATCAGATCCAAGATGACATTGAAACACATGGCCAGAGACTGAGCCCGTCAGAAATGCACCCTCCCATTACCTTGCCTGTCCTCACCAGTGAACGTGGCAGGCCTGTCAGGCATCAATTTGCATATCAGTCCGTGCCATTAACAGTACTCTCTGTCCTTTATTCTGGCACATTCAGCTCTCTCAGTGTCAAAACTGAGAACTTCCCCCCAGGCCTGTCCCTTTGTCCACGTGCTGGCCTGCTGGAACCACAGGCAGATAATCAAGGGTGAAAGTCAAACCTGCAGTGGGAAAGACCGAGCTGTCCAGTGTCCACGTAGGTGCCTCCCCTGACTGTACCGACGACGATCCTTGTCAGGAGGTGGCCTGCAGAGCGCCCCGGCCGCTGCAGTTATGTCCACATACCCAGTGGAATATTCCGAGAACCCCATATCCTCCCGATCTAGGCTTCCTGTGATGCCTCTGGCTGTTTCAAAGTTTCATAAAAGTGTCAAGGGGGGGCGAGTGATTTGGACTATAGAATGTACAGGTGCAACAAGGCGATGCTATCAGACAAGCCGGGAGTTAAGACATAAAATAAATCCTGCTTCAAGATAAAGTGGAAGGGTGACTGGGCTCTCTAACTCATGTTTCTCGGCACAAGGCCTTCATTAAATAAATCTCTATGAAATGATGGATTGGACGAGTGGAATTGCAAACGGAATACGCTGCCTACTGTTTAAGAGATAAACAGAGTTTTCATCACCTATTTTATCCTCTAAGTTTTATGGTTTGCCATTTCCGACAACCTCTGATAAGCTCTCTTATTAGCCTAAGAGGGAATAATTTTGATAAACAAGTAAATATTGTTCGATCCTTTTGGGCTGTTTGCCTGAAATCTGGATTCATTGATCCACGTTCATGCTTAGATGAGAGGCGCTGACTGTCGTAATCTACATGTAATAGGCATTATGAGATTTAAGAAAAATAGCTCGGCTGCAGTTGAGTCAGTTTAGGACAGATCATTATAAAATTCCATTATCACCGCTACAAGTTGGACTATTTGTCATCACAGAAGAGATGACAAGCTCAGAAATACTACATTTGTTATTATCAGATGATAAATGATATTCCATTAAAGCTGCAATACATCATCGGCAAAGCTGCAAAGAAGATATCAAACCTATCAGGACTTGACTTATAATTTAATTTTCAAAAGCTGTCAACTAAAATTCCAAAGGCTAAGCATTTTCATTTTTAAAGTTCATCTTATTTATTTTCCTCATCTGTTAGTCTAATTTCAGTGATATGGCAAAAATAACTGATTATGTGCAATGTATAATTCTCTTCTTTTGATTAGGTAATATATCAGGTGTCACTTAGGTATTAAAAATTAAATGACAGATAATAAAACAAGAGAGTCCCATAAAACACATCTTATTTTGATTTACTCACGTTTTGAAATATAACTGTAAAGGACAGGTCAATATTTGTTAAAGACACACACATGCTGCAAAAAAGCATATTTACCCATTATTAAGCACTCTTTCATGCCACCTATAGGGGATCTGAACATGCTTTTCCATTTGATGTTTATAAAATCTTTTCACAGATGAACAACTATTCTTTAGCTCAATTCTATAAATCATAATCACACATTTTTTCTATATGTGCAAGTGCTTATGTTTTCCCTATTATTATCATCATTACCAACATTAAGCACTCAAATGCCAGCTGGGACAGGAACAACTCTTATCAGTTTCTACTGGTGTAAACATAAAGACACATCCTTTCCATTTATGGGTGTCTTGCTCACACTCACAGACTTGCAGACATATTTGTGGACCACCTGATACTAACTTTATGAACAGAATCAGCAAATTTAAGAGGTGGGAGGCAACTTTGATATTATTTCACTGGCTCAGAGAAAGGAAGGAACTTGCCCAAAGTCACACAGCAAGGGAGTAAAAATGATTGGAGAAAAAGCTGTGATATGGGATGTCTATCCTAACTTCTTTGATATAACACCGTGCTGATTTACAGTGTCTTATGAGAAATATAACTCTTAATACTCAACATTTGGCAGAGAGTCTGGCCTACAGTTGGTACTCCTTAAAGATATGTTAACAAAATGGACACGGAAATGGATGGAGGGATGGATGGATGGATGGACGGATGGATGGATGGATGGATAGATGGATGGATAGATGGATGGATGGATGAATGGATAATTTCCTAGTTCTCTCGTCTGCCATCTGATGGTCTAGCTCATGTAAATCAAACCTCCAGACCCTCCCAACCCCACCTTTTGCAAATGCAGAATGTAATAAGCTTTCCATGACTAAGCCCACTACCTCTCAGGTCTCGCAGATACACTAAAAAGATCAGTGTCCAACACTGACCTGACCACAGTTATATAGCTTCAAACCACACAGACTAGCAAAAGAGCTGGTGCTCAGAGGTACTTCCCACTATGTAGGGACAGTGAGGCAACCACCGTCCAAATAGTTACATCTTACTGGCCCTGTGAGCCATCGGGGATGCCACACTTCTGTGAGATACAACACAGTACAGGCAAAATGAGCAAAGGAATAATAATAGAATGAGTTTTCCAAAAATCAAATGAATTCAGGTAAAAGGAACTTTTTGTTGTAAAATACATATAATATAAAATTTACCAGTTTAACCATTTTCAAGAATTCAGTGGCATTAATTACTTTCTCAATACTGTACAACCATCATCACTATTTCCACAACTTTTCCATCACCCCAAATAGAAATTCTGTGCTCACTAAGCAATAACCCCCCATTTTCCCTCCCCTTAGTCCCTGTTAACCTCTAACCTACCTGCTGTCTCTCTATGAATTTGCCTATTTTTAGGTATTTCATACAGATGGGTTCCTACAATATTTGTCCTTTTGTGTAAAGGACTGTCTTTTTAACTAGGAAAGTTACAAATATAGAAAGCAATATATGAATTTATAGTAAAAAACTGATGTCCCAAACTTGCCTCACCCCTCCTCCATCTGCGTTAATGCTCAGCCCACGTCTCCTCTGACAGCAGATTTCATGTCTCCCTCTGTGTGCTTTTCTAGGCATAAACAGGCAAGTTACATAAAGACTTCTAGAGCAGACTCTGGAATCACACTACACGTTCGATGCTGGGAAAGTTATTCAATGAAAGCAGATAAAGGTTTTAAAAGCACTTCACACAATACCAGGTAAATAGTAATAACTCATCAAATAGTAGTTATGTAATATATGAAGCCTTGTTTTTCACTTATTTATTTATTTGTGGGGATAGGGTCTGGCTACATTGTCCAGGCTGGTCTCAAACTCCTGGCCTCAAGTGATCCTCTCTCCCTGGCCTTCCAAAGTGCCGGGATTACAAGTGTGAGCCACTGCACCCTGCCAAGATTTGTTTTTAAAAAACAAAAATGTGATCAGATTATTCATGTTGTTCTACATCTTGCTTTTTAAAACTCGTTCCTCATTAGCACACACACACCTACCTCATCCTTTCTTAGTTCTCTATAATATAAAGGACTGTAGTTTGTTTGCAAATACATCCTTCTAATATTTTTATTTTATTTTACAAAATCAGTGGAGTTTATCACTTTGGAGCCAACAGAGTTCCTA
The DNA here is from genome assembly GCA_008750895.1 of Mirza zaza. Taxonomy (NCBI): domain Eukaryota; kingdom Metazoa; phylum Chordata; class Mammalia; order Primates; family Cheirogaleidae; genus Mirza; species Mirza zaza. The sequence continues at coordinate 54,138 of VSMD01128475.1, read as the reverse complement.
GGAGGGTCAACACAACCCCAGGATTCTAAAAATAATGATAACAAGGAGAAGATGAATCATTTAATGAATTCCAACTGTGTTCCCTACATGTGCCCATGGCCTTTTATGTCTCATTTCTGGTCTGCAGTACACTGTTCTGCCGCTCTGGAAATGACCTCAAGGGTAGATGGTCCTGTCTCCTGCCTACAAGGTGGCTGATGTTTCCTGGCATTCTGGAGAGTTCCACCATCCCACAGCCACTCACTCCGCCATAGACCCGTCCTCAATGGAACCCACCAATCTTGGTTTGCTCCTCTTCTTTTGTCAAGTTTTACAACAAGAAGTGGAGAAGAGAGGCTGGAGGAAAGATGGCTAGGGAATGGGACTTGAGAAGTGTGCATGGAGAGAAACTCAGTGGGGCAACAGTGGCATCAGGACCCTTTGAAGACGTGTTTTCAAGAAAGATGGAGGATCATGTCTTCCTGTCTCTAGTTTACCTTCTAGTTCAGGAATCAAGCTGAGAAGCAGGGTCTTTTCTTTCCAAGTGAGTGAGATTTTACCCAGAAACACAAACAAAGAGAAGCACAGATGAAAGGCAAGTAAGTTTTAAAGCCATCTGCTGTCTTTGCAAACCCCAGTGTGAAAGAAAGTGAAGGGTCCCTGTTAAGAGGGAAATTCGGGTTGTAGATTCCCAGGCTATTGGGTCAGCTGGGTGTTGTCCTATTACCAAGAATAGTTACACATTCCGGGACTGAGCTGCCCACACTCGAGAAACTTACCAGCTCTTATTAAAAAAAAATAGAGACAGACAAAAGCCAATTACCCTCTTACTCTTCAAATATTAGATATTCAATTTAGATGTTAATACCTAAATTCAAACTGCTAACATACAGTCCAGTTGCATCAGCCAGCTTTATATTTAAAGTTTGCAAGCTTCAGCTACTTCCAATGAAAGCCTGGTAAACAAAGACACTCTGGATACACAGTGACATTTTCCTGGAATAGCCCAGACCCCAGAAAAAGAAATTTTCCCAGAGGCCTTTTATAAAGAGCTGATATTTTTTATTGCCTGGAACTCCATTTCTCCTATCTTTAAAAATTCTTTCCAGTTTCCCAGCCATGTATAAGTCCCAGTAACCCCATGAAATCTCCCCCACCTACTCTAAACCATGGATGTCTTCTTTTGATTAATTCCTACAAGTGCGTAGTGTGGGCAACACCGTTTGGGACATTTACCCTTTCTCTCCTTAGTATTAGTTTTGTTAGACTGTGCATGCTTTGGGAATAGTAACAGTTTATCGTTTTCCTTTGCTGTCCATTACAAGCCCTAGAATCGTCCTGAGAGCATAGATTAGGGCTTGGTCAATATTTGTGGTTTGTAACCCAGATTCAATAACAATAATAAAAATTCCCACTTGGAAGGAAAAAAAAAGGTCCACTTTCCTCTTTCTTTCTTAACCCAATAATGAAATCCTTGGGCAAATACTTTATTTTTACATAGGAATCTTAATCCTGTGATGGTAGTTTGAAGAAGGGATATTCTTTATTTGGTGTATCACTGGATTTGTCTCAGTTCTTACAACCCATGACTTAAAATGAGACAGGGTTAGTAAACATTTATGAGTTTATATATGATCTCCAAACCGAGCCCTTTGAAAAGAGCAAAGTCAGATGCTGGTAAACTTCAGATAAGAAAACTGAGGCAAAGAGAGAAAAGGCCTATCTGAAGCAGTATTTACTAAATTTAGTTGGACTTATTTGTAAAAGAAAAGGTTTTCATGGTCATATAAGGCTTGGGAAATCATACATAAACAAAGTTATCTGTGTTTCTTCATAGCAAAATTTCTTAACACCTTTAATATGCTAATAGTTTCTAAGAGGGAGAACTAATATGTAGCATTTCCCAAACACGGTGAAACCCTCTTCACCTGAACCGCCTCTCCATGGGGTATCTCTGGGTCTAGCATTCTGCAAGTCATAACTTTTAGACTTCTGCTTATTCATGTGCCACTTACCTGGTCACTTATTTGGTACAAAGCCTTCTATTGAGGTCTTTGCACTAAGCACAAGGCTACCCGTATTTCCTTCACGACAGGAGAAATACTAGTCCCCATCCCTGCCTCCCACCTGTCAGAATCCTCTGTTGCAATGACGGCAGTGTGTTCAGGAGACCTCTGTGTGGCTAAAGTAGCTCTTCTACTAAGTCTTCTTATTTTGCAGATCGATTATTTGATGGTATAATAAATCCTATTTCTCAATTATCATTATAGCATCGACATATAGTAAATATGTTATCATGAGTTTATTACACAATAATCCAGTTAGCATATAAAATGGGTGGCTAGGCCTGCCAAAAATGAAACTCTTGCTCTCAGAGCCCAAATATTAGTTGTCCAAGCAAAGAATGGGAGAGGTGGGTGGTTAGGAATTGACAGCAAAAAAACAAAGAAAATAAAAGAACAAGCCTACAGTTTTCCATTGAAGTTAAGGCCAATTTATGTGACTACAATATTGCTAAAAAACAAATACAAAATTATTATTTTAGGCAGAATTAACACATGTATATATGCAGAGGCTAAATAACTTTCCCAGGGTCACTCACAAGTTTTGGTGCAGAGAAAGCTGGGGGACTGCCCACTCTATTCTGGTCGGATCACGGATTCAGAGTCCTGGAATCTGTTATGAGTCCTATATCCTAAGAAGTCAAAAGACGGCTGATAGTGTAAAGAGGAAAGTGAGAGCAATAAAAAAGAGGTTGCACAAGGAGCATAAGATCTGGTACAATTTAGACATTTGTAATGTTGCCGTGGGAGCTGCCTTCTGACCTCAGTTGTAAGTACAGCGCTGATGGGTGGATGTTATAGGCAGACAGGTTCTGACTACACACAGGAAAATATCTGACAGTTGGAGCCATCAAATAATAGAATGAACTGCCTCGGGCATTCAAAAACATCTCATCATAAAGGACATTTAAATGGAGACTGGACAACTCCATGGGCTCTTCATTTCAAAGCAGATTTAAGCATAGGGCCACCAACAGTAATGTATTTAAGGTCCAATGTAAAAATTTTTCCAGGCCTTCTATAAAAGGCAAATGTACTAAAAATGCTCACCCAGGCTCTGTTCTGGCAGGGTGGGACATTTTTACCTGATTTGCCCTCTTCTTGTGTGCCCTGCATCTAAGGAGATCTCTTCCAGTTTCCATCCCAGCTCCGAAAGCCTTTAACAAATATATGATACATTCCCTTTACCAGCTTGTCACAATGTCACCTAGTCAACACCTCAAGAAAGTCCTTCCCATCTCTGAGCTCCAGTTCACAAGTCCGTGATTTGAGGACATCGAATTAGGTGGGGCTGAGATCCTTCCTGACCTGGCATTCTGTGATTTATAGACAGGCGTGCGCACGAGCCGGAGGAGAGCTTAGAAACCCATTTACTTTAGGTAAAACAGTTTAACTGTAGGAATGCTCCGCTGAAAAATATACAATTTCCAACCATGCTCAGTCAACCGCATCAGAGTACAGAGTAGTATTTTTGGTGGAAAACAGGGATTCAAGGAAATAAAACATGTTCAGGGAATTGTAGAAAGGAAAAATGGAAGGGTTTTTTTTTTTCCTTGCTGGGTTGATTGAGTTCCTTGTAGATTCCAGATATTAGTCCTTTGTCAGATGTACAGTTTATGAATATTTTCCCCAATTCTGTATGTTGTCTATTTATTTACTCTGTTGATTATGTCTTTCACTATGCAGAAGCTTTTTAGTTAAGTCCCACTTGTTTATTTTTGTTTTTGTGGCATTTGCTTTTGTGGAAAGTGTTCTGCATAGCACCAATACATAGCACCGGCCTGCAGAGCCCAGGTTGAGCTCTGTGAGGAGCAAAGGATGGGTTGGGAGGGCCTCGAGGGAAAACAGTCCCCCCACCAGTTAGTCCTAGCAGCAACGAGTAGAGTCCTCCAGATACACCTGAGAGGACGTGAATAGAAAAAGTGGTGTCTACAAAGTCTTTTCTGGGCCACCACCTGACAGCTGCAGGCAGCCTTCTGCGATAACCACTTCTCCTCTGGCTGAGTTCCATCATCTGGTGCCTCTACTGCTTGTGTCCAACACTGTTGTTCTTCCCAGACCTCAGTTTCCCTAGCTGGACTAGATTGTCACTTATGATCAGTTCCTACTCTCTACAACTCTTGGATGTGATGCGGGAGGAAAATCTGGAATTTGGAGTTCCGAAAGAAAAATGGTAAATTGTACACTCTTTAGCAGTGTCTCTTCCACCTCAACAAGGAAGCTCTGGACTCCAAACTCACCTGCTGAAGCTGAGCTGCCAGGGCCCTGCCCATGCCCAGGGTCTGGAGCGCAGGGCTGGCAAAAATGGGAGCTGACACACTTCTAGGAGCAGCATTCCACCGATTTGAGAGGAGAGTTGGGGAGGATTCTTTGCTTGGACAACTGGTATTTGGGCTCTGAAAAGCAGGAGTTTCATTTTTGGCAGGCCTAGTCACCCATTTTATATGCTAACTGGATTATTGTGTAATAAACTCATGATAACATATTTACTATATGTCGATGCTATAATGATAATTGAGGAATAGGATTTATTATACCATCAAATAATCGATCTGCAAAATAAGCAGACTTAGTAGAAGAGCTACTTTAACCACACAGAGGTCTCCTGAACACACTGCCGTCATTGCAACAGAGGATTCTGACAGGTGGGAAGCGGGGATGGGAACTAGTACTTCTCCTGTCGTGAAGGAAATCTGGGTAGCCTTGTGCTTAGTCAAAAAACCTCAATAGAAGGCTTTGTACCAAATAAATGACCAGGTAAGTGGCACATGAATAAGCAGAAGTCTAAAAGTTATGACTTGCAGAATGCTAGACCCAGAGATACTCCGTGGAGAGGTGGTTCAGGTGAAGAGGGTTTCACCGTGTTTGGGAAATGCTACATATTAGCTCTCCCTCGTAGAAACTATTAGTATATTAAAGGTATTGAGAACTTTTGCTATGAAGAAACACAAATAACTTTCTTTAAATATGATTTCCCAAGCCTTATATGCCCATGAAAACCTTTTCTTTTACAAATAAGTCCAACTAAATTGGGTAAATACTGCTTCAGATAGGTCTTCTCTCTCTGTGTGTCAGGAGGATGCAGTTTCTCCTTATGGTGCCCTCAGAACAGTTTCTCAGAGGGTTCCCAGTGGGACTGAGCTGACTTGTTCACAGCAGTACCTGGTCCATGACACGCCCTTGGCTGGCTTTCCCCTGCCCTGTCACGTGCCCTCACGTCCTCACCGTGCTCCCTGGAATCATCCTCCAGGTTAATTACTTGTACCCAAATCCCCACCTAGGGGGCAGCTTTTAGAAAAACCACGGGCTCAGACACCCATTAAGCTCTGTGAAGGCCATTTTGGCCCCTGCTGGGTGCAGCTATATTACTAAGTCCCTTTCCACGGGACTTACAAGGGGAAACAATGGCAAGGTCCCAGTGGAAGTTGCTGTGAAAACCATAGCCCTGGGCACCATGTTCATCCCCCCCCTCCAATCCCATGCATTCATCTCTGTCTTCTTTTTCAGATTTGATTTTAAATATTTACAGCATCATACATCTTCCCCACCAGATATTACTAATGAACTGTTATTGTCTGCAAAACCTACCGGATGAGTGATGGCCAACTTAAAAAGAGCATCAATGTTTTATTCGTAAAATAGAAGCTGGAAACAGAAAATGCTTGTGCACTTTTAGGCCTTTGATCATTATTATTATCTACACTCTCATACAGAAGAGGAACTTGGGCAATTAGCAAAATCAAACAGTACTGAAGATTCTACATGGCACTGATCAAAATTATATAAATATGTTAATATTTATATATGTTTAAATCAGTAAGTAGGGAAAATTTCAAGAAAATGTAAATTTTCAACCTGTAAATTTCAAGAAAAAAAGTGGAGTGTTAAATGCCTTTTCTATAGGCAAATATCTCTTTGACAAAGAAGGAACTCCATATACTGGACTGTCCTGCCAGAGAGAAGGCTGTGACTCTGTCAGTTTGTATTTCTGGGTTGAGATGGAACCTCAGAGACCCTGGTGGCCAGTCTTTATAGGCTACTCTCTGGTTATGGGAGGACCTGCATTTTTAAATGTTTTGCCTTTGCCCAGTCTTCTGATTCTAGGTGTCCCAGCCAAGGTGAGACCAGCGCATTCACGTTAGCTAGAAGGCTCTTATCACCATGGATTTAAGGCTTTTACTAGCAACAATTCCCTGCTAGCATGACGAGGAGTGGCTGAGAGCCCAGGCCCACCACACAGCCTCCTGGAAGTCTGCAGCCAGAACTACTTCTCCAGATGCCATTCTGCAAAGCTGGGATTCAGGAACATAGAGACTATATTGGCAAATGAAGCAGTGGACAAATACCAGACTGGGAGTCAAGCACCTGGTCCCCTCTCAGACCCACTCCTGTTGGCTCTGTGCCCCTGGGATAATATAGCTCAGGGTCTTTGCAAGTGTGAACCTGGAGTCTAGAAGTCCTGGTCTGGAAATCTGGCCATACCATACCCTTATCTATCTGTCTTAGAGAAAATGGCTTATCCTTTCTGGGCCTCAGTTTCCTCACCTGTAAACCAGCAGTTTGAGACTATTTTAAGGGTTCAAAAAGCCTTTTCCACCACATCTGCCCCAGTATCTATTGTTTTCTGACTTTTTAATAATGGTCATTCTGAGTGGAGTAAGGTAGTAGCTCATCATGATTTTAATTTGTGTATCTTTGATGATTAGTGATATTGAGCATTTTTTCCTATGTTTGTTGGCTATTTTAATATATTCTTTTGAAAAATGTCTATTGATATGATTTGTCCACTTTTTAATGGGGTTACTTGTTTTTTTCCTTGCTGGGTTGTTTGAGTTCCTTGTAGATTCCAGATATTAGTCCTTTGTCAGATGTACAGTTTATGAATATTTTCCCCAATTCTGTATGTTGTCTATTTACTCTGTTGATTATGTCTTTCACTATGCAGAAGCTTTTTAGTTAAGTCCCACTTGTTTATTTTTGTTTTTGTAGCATTTGCTTTTGTGGAAAGTGTTCTGCATAGCAACAGACTCATGGGAGATGCTTATAGTTGTTATTATTGCTTGAGTCTATTTATTATTGCTTTTCATCTGTACAACAGGATGATCATCTCTTATCCTGTGTACCTCGGAGGCTTGCAGAGAAAATCTTCATAGCACATTTTATCATAGGATAAAATCATTTCACAGTCTCAAAGCATGATGTTCTTGCTGTTTCTGTGCCAGATTCTGAAGGACCCAACTGAGAGATCATGCTTCAAACTAGCATTGTCCAATCACAAAAAAGGAAGAACATGCATATGTGGTTTCATTTAACTGTGTCCTAGTTGAGGTTGTTGCCCAAGTCATAGAAAACAACCACTAACCCATGCCCTCGTGAGAAGCTGATATATCTCTACTCTTCATTCTGCTACAGTTTCCTGAAACAAAAGGCCTAGTCCTCCCCAGAGGGGAGCGTCTTCCCCTAAACTTTGGTCACAGCAAAGCAGAAGTTGAGGCAGACTGGGAAATGGGCAGTCATCTGCTGGGATGGGGTAAGAGAAGGAGGTAGGTAATATTCCTAGGATCATTGTGCCCTTCCTTCCAGCTTAGGCTAATGATAAAACAATTGAGGTTCAGTCACCATGCTTGTTGGAATAGGTGACAGAATAGTTTAATGTCATCACCAGGAGAGAGCAGTAAGCCCAAACACAGACCATTCACAATCACTACATAAGCAGACTCTGAATCTACCTGGCTGTTAAGCATATCAATGGATAGAGGAGGTTGGTTATTTGCTGGATTCTCTCAGCAACTGAGAAATTTCCACCCTTCCTTGATCTCTTTTAGGGCTGGCTTAGGAGCTTCTGAGGATCAAAGACTGAGTCACTTATCTTTGGTGTCCCCTAAGACATAGAGCCCAGAAGCTGGCACCTATGCATAAAACAAGTATTGATTGAAAGAATTAACAAATGAATGGGGAAGGGGAGTATGGAAGGATGGGTGGATGGTTTGATGACTACTAGGCAGAGAGCAATGAAAATAAAAAGAGAATATCCCGCAGTGTCTTAGGAGGCATGTCCAGAGACAATGGTCCTGGATTGCAGGTCATGAAGTAGTCTAACTGTAATGAACCCTGCAACATTTTGCTCACAGGAGGCACTAGCTCTACTGAAGTTCCAGTAACAGGATATACAAGCTGCCACACCCTCTGTAACCTATGGATCCATCCAGGTGCCAAGAATCAGAGACTGAGTCAGTGCCAGAGGTGCAGATGAGGGATATGGTATGAGTTGCAGACTATTGCTCTCCAACCCCAAGACACATGTTCCTTCCCTCATGTCCCCTTCTCTTTAACGCTGCAGCAATGACTCCCCTGTATTAGATGTCCAGGATGGACAGGGCTTGGAGAAGCCCACTCTCTAATGAGATGGAAAGTTGAAAGAACAATGGGAACTTTGAAGGGAGAACATCAAGAAGATAAGGCTTGAGAGAGGGATCCTTGCCTCAACATGACTCCCCTGCTCTAGGTGTATCTCAAAGAAGCTTCGGGACCCACTACCCCTTTCAACTATTCTCACCCAGCTTTGATTCCGTCAATTCCCATTTGGAGCAAAGGATGCTTGATTACCACAAGATACAACTTTTCCTCTTTATTTGTGCAATCCTCAATGTTTAATGCACCTCTGCTAAGCTAGCTATTGGTGCTCTTTTTTTCTTAAAGAGAAAATGGGTAAATCTCATGGTCAAAGGTATTTGCCTTCTGCAAACCTGATCTAGACCTTTCTCCAGAAGCATTTGGCCAGAACCTATTTGATGTCTTCACCCTTGTTGGGTAGCTGGGGAAATAGAATTTGCTGTCTAAGGACTTGGATTCCAGTAGAGATAATTATGGAGGTGGTGGTGGTTAGCATGTGTTTTCATCCATAAAGCATCCTGAAAAATGTGCCTCTGGGAAATGGGTAACCGGAATCTAGAACTTGACAGTGGTTTAAGAAGACAAAGGTTCTCCAGCAGCACTCTGAACATACCTGCTACCCTGTTAACTAGATACAAATTTTGCCATAATCTCTTTGGGGTTTAACTTTCATGGGTCTCTGATTACAAATCGTCAAAGAAATTTAAACTGGGTGGCAGTACACACACAGTTAATTGAGTCATTTGTTCCCAGGGTGTCAGCCTTTGTTGCTATTTCTATTCTGAACACTGACTCATACTGTTAATTTAAACTGTGTGTGTGTAACCGTGGAGATTTCATTACCTTTGACATTCTTTTCTGTCCTAGAAAATCTAATTTCAGCACAGAGAGGAAAAGTAAAGAACAATTCCACTCCCTGCACTCAAATCCTTCACATACACAAAAGTTTCCATTGGTCTATTGCAAGAAATCCCCACTGGTGCTGTCTTCCACCTTGCTGCTTAATGAAGTATGGAAAAGGGGGCCCTGGGCAACTCGAGCTGATGTGTCACTCCTGCCAAGGGAGCCAGAAGGGCCAGTGCTACATCAACCTTGACTCTGAGCTGTGGTTTACCAGTCCGGAAGAGAAAAGGGTTGAAGGGGGTGGCCTCTAAGGCATGTTCCAGCTTTGACATTCCAGAAAGATCACTCCATATTAGCCTTTTGCTAAGTGTGCTTCACACAATACTAATTTACTCCTTCATCATTTCATTCACTGGGAATATTTAGTAAGCACCTCTCTCGGCAGCACAGAGCCATGGAGAGGCTAGATGCTTGAGAAGCTGTACATTGTAGTGGTTGAGCACATGAATCTGGTGGCTCTGAATCCTATCTTCACAACACTTACTAGCTACATGAACTTGGACAAGTTCTGTACCTCAATTCTCTTATTTATCAACTGTAGCAATAACTGTACCTACCTCATAGCATCACTGTCAATACGAATGAGTCAGTCATGTGTCAGGCATCACACTTAGAACTATGTCTAAAGTGTGATATATGTTAAATTGTTTTTGTTGTTGTTTTATAACTTTGGTGAGCAAAACCCAACATAGCCACTGACTTCATAGAGCTTATAGTCTTATGTGGGAGACAGACATTTATCAAACACTCACTCAAACAAAGACAAAACTGCAAAAGTTTTATACATGTATGTGTTGCTCTAAGAGTCTATAATAAGGGGATTTTGACCTAGTTAGGAAAGGTTCCCTAAGCTTGAGCTTAGATCTAAAGGATAAATAGGAGTTATCCTAAGGAAAGGAGGGTATATCTTAAATATTGACAATATTTTTTTTAAAATGAAAGATTTTCCAGACAGAGGGATCAGCAAGTACAAAGGTCTCTGGAGAGCAATGCCCTGATGTTAATTCTGGGTGTCCTCTTGGGTGCATGCTGGGATTGTACTTCCCTGCCTCCTTGAAGGCGGATGTGGACATGTGACTTGCTCTGGCCAATGGAATGTAAGTGTGTGTGTTGGGGGTGGTGTGAAAGACAGAGAGAGAGAGAGAGAGAGAGAGAGAGAGAGATGCGTGGGATCCCCAAGACCCAGTGTGCAATTAGCCATGTTTTCTTCTCCCAATCAATGTACACACACCCTGCAGCTTGCCATTGGCAATACATATTGGACATGTGGTATGAGCAATACATGAGCCTTTGTGCTTTTAAGATGCTGAAATTTGGAGGCTGCCTATTGTTGCGGCTTAACCTACCATAGTCTGACCAATAATTAACATAACTGGCCACAAGAGAGTAAGGGTGAGCATGGGGTGAGAAGAGACTGGATGGCATTTAGGACAAATGGTAAGGAGTTCTATAGGCCAATTTAAGGAGAGCTGATTTATTTTTAAGAGTCCAATTTCATTCTTTTAATGTGGACATCTGGTTTTTCCAGCAACATTTATTAAAGAGACTATCCTTTCCCCAATGTGTGTTCCTGGTGCCTTTGTTGACTATATATGTGACTTTGTTGACTATATATGCCTAGATTTATTTCTGGGTTCCCTATTCTGTTTTATTGATTTATGCATCTACTTTTTTGCATCTATGCTTATTGGCCTATAATTATTTTTTCTTATAGTTTCTTTGTCTGGATTTGGTATTAGGGTAATACTGGCCTTCTAAAATAAGTTTGGAACTGTTCCTTCCTCCTCAATTTTTTAGAAGAGCTTGGGAAGGGTTGGTACTAGTTCTTCAAATGTTTTGTATACCAGTGAAGACATTTGGTCCTGAGATTTTTTTGCAAGACTTTTGATTACTGATTCAATCTTCATACTTATTATTGATCTGTTCAGATATTCTGTTTCTTCATGATTTAGTCTTTGTAGGTTGCATCTTTCCAGAAATTTATCCGTTTTTTTCTAGGCTATCCAATTTGTTGGTGTATTATTGTTCACAGTAGTCTCCTATAATCCATTGTATTTCTGTGGTTTTAGTTATAATATCTCCTCTCTCATTTATAAAATTATTTATTTGAGTCTTTGCTTTTGTTTTCTTGGTTAGTTTAAATAAAAATTTGTCAATTTTGTTTATCTTTTTAAAAAACCAACTCTTCATTGATTTTTTTTCTGTTGTTTTTCAGGTCTATTTCATTATATCTACTCTGATCTTTGTTATTTCCTTCCTTCTATTAACTTTGGGCACTTAATTTGTTCTTTTTATCTAGTTATTTGAAGTATAAGGTTAGATTGTTTGATATCTTTCTTTTTTTTCTTAATGTAGGCATTTATTCCTATAAATTTCCCTCTTTGAACTTCTTTTGGTAAGTTATGTTTCCATTTATGTTTGTTAAAAGATACGTTTTGATTTTGCTTTTGATTTCTTTTGTAACTCATTGGTTGTTTGAAAGTGTGTTGTTTAATTTTCACATATTTGTTGATTTTCCAATTTTCCTCCAATTATTGATTTCTAACTTCATACCACTGTGGTAAGAAAAGATACTTGGTAGGATTTTAATTTTCTTACATTTGGTGAGGCTGTTTTGTGGCTTAATATATGATCTATCCTGAAGAATGTTCCATGTGCACTTGAGAAGAATGTGTATTCTGTGACTGGCTGGTGTAATTTTCTGTGTATGTCTGTTAGGGCCATTTGATCTAAAGTGTAGTTCATTCAACGAGATATCACCTATCTGCAGTAAGAATGGCCTTTATCCAAAAGTTCCCAAACAATAAATATTGGCGTGGATGCAGAGAGATAGGAACACTCCTACACTGCTGGTGGGACTGCAAACTAGTTCAACCTCTGTGGAAAGCAATATGGAGATACCTTAAAGCGATACAAGTAGATCTACCATTTGATCCAGCAATTTCACTACTGGGCACCTACCCAAAAGATTAAAAGTCACTTTATGAAAAAGACACCTGCACTCAAATGTTTATAGCAACACAATTCACAATTGCAAAGTTGTGGAAACAACCCAAGTGCCCATCAATTCATGAGTGGATTAATAAAATGTGGTATATGTATACCATGGAGTACTATTCAGCTTTAAGAAACAATGGTGATCTAGCACCTCTTGTATTTTCCTGGATAGAGCTGGAACTGATTCTACTAAGTGAAGTATCTCAAGAATGGGAAAACAAGCACCACATGTACTCACCAGCAAATTGGTATTAACAGATCAACACCTAAGTGGACATATAGGAATAACATTTATGGGGTGTTGGGCAGGTGGGAGGGGGGAGGAGGGGATGGGTATATACAAACACAATGAGTGAGATGTGCAACATTTGGGGGATGGTCACGCTTGAAGCTCTGACTTGAGGGGGGAGGGGAAGCATGGGCAATATACGTAACCTTAATATTTGTACCCCCATAATATGCTGAAATAAAAAAAATAAAGTGTAATTCAAGTCTAATGTTTTTTATTTGTTTTCTGTCTGGATGATCTATCCATTGTTGAAAGTGGAGTTTTGAAGTCCTCTAATATAATTGTACTGCTATGTATTTCTCCCTTCAGATCTCTTAATATTTGCTTTATATATTTAGGTGTTCCAATGTTTGGTGCATATATATTTACAATTGTTTTATCATCTCAATAAATTGGCCCCTTTATTACTCTATTTGCCTCTTTTTATAATTTTTGACTTAAAAATTATTTTGTCTGATATAAGTAGAGCTGTCCTTGCTCTCTTTTGGGTTCCATCTGCATAGAATATTGGTCTCCATCCTTTCACTTTAAGTCACATGTGTCCTTAAAGTGAGTCTCTTGTATGCAATTTATAGTTAGGTTTTGTTTTTTTACCCAAATAGCCACTCCATGTGTTTCGATTGGAGAATTTAATCTATTTACATTTAAAGTAATTATTGATAGTTATGGACTTATCATTTTTTAAAATTGTTTTCTGGATATTTTGTAATTTCTTTGTTCCTTTCTTCCTCTCTGTCTTCCTTTATGATTTGATGATTTTCTGTAGTGGTATGCTTTTATTCTCTTACATTTTGTGTATTTGCTATAGGTTTTGCTTTATTGCTATCATGAAGCTTATATAAAACCTTATAGTTAAAACAATCTATTTTATGCTGATAACACCTTAATTTTGATCATATACAAAACTATACACTTTCACTCCTCCTGCCACGTTTTATGCCTTTGATGTCACAGTTTACATATTGTTATATTGCATATGCATTAACAAATTATTGTAGCTATAGTTTTTTAAATACTTATGTCTTTTAACTTTTATACCAAAGTGATTTACACATCATCACAGAGAGTGTTCTTTTTTTCTTTTCATACACCACTGTTCAGAATACATACAGTATTAGAGTATTCTTAGTTTGATTATACGCTTACTTTTACCAGTGAGTTTTATACTTTCATATGTTTTCATTTACTAATTAGTGTTTTTTCAGTTCAGCTTGAAGAACTCCCTTTTTAGTGTTTCTTATAAGGCAAGTCTAGTGGTGATAAAGTCCCTCAGCTTGTGTCTATGAAAGTCTTCATCTCTTTTTCATTTCTGGAGAATAGCTTTGCTAGGTAAATTATTCTTCATTGACATTTTTTTCCCAGCACTTTGAATATATCATCCTACTCTTTCCTTGCCTGTAAGGTTTCTAGTGACAAATCTGATGATAATCTTGTGGAAGTTCCTTTGGATAAGCCTCTTTTGTTTTGCTGATTTCAAAATGTTTGGTCTTTGTTTTTTGATAGTTTGATTACAATGTTTTTCAGTAAAGTCTTTTTTAGGTTGCACCAGTCTAGGGACCTTTAAGCTTCATGTACCCGGATGTCCATATTTCATCACAAAATTAGAAAGGCTTCAGATGTTGTTTATTTAAATAAGCTTTCTGCTCTCTTCTCTTTTGCTTTTCCTTCTAAGGCTCACATAGTACATATATTAGTTCTCTTAATGGTTTCCCATAAATCTCACAGGATTTCTTTATTTTCTTCATTCTTTTTTTCTCTTCTGACTGGATAATTTCAAATGGACTGTCTTCAAATTCACAGATTCTTTCCTTTGCTTGACTAAGTCTGCTGTTTATGCTCTCCATTGCATTATTCATTGAATTCATTGTATCCTTCAGCTTCAGAATTTGTTTAGTTCTTTTATATAAAATTCTATCTCTTTGTTAACCTTATAATTTTTGTTCATGTATTAGCCTCCTTGTTTCATTTAGTTGTCTGTGTTCTCTTATAGCTCATTGAGCTTCCTTAAAATAATTATTCCGAACTCTTTGTCAAGCTATTTATCGATCTCCATTTCTTTGGTGCCAGATACTAGCTATTGTGTTCCCTTGGTAGTGTCATGTTTCGTTGATTTCTCATATTCCTTGAAGTTTTGTGTTGCTTTATTCTGATTTTAAGAAGTAGTCACCTCCTCCAGTCTCTACTGACTGTCTTCAGAGGAAAAACACCTTCAGCCCAGCCAAGAATTCTTAGGCTCTCTCAGACCTTTTCCATGAAGTACCTCTGTACACCTCTTTTTCTCTTTAGGGGGGCGGTAATTCTTAAGATTATATGCCTTCTCTTGATCTTGAAAATCCAGAGCAGGGGCTAAAAGCCTACTGTTTGTTTTCCCTAGGAAATAGTGCCCTAAAATACTCAAGTTTGTATGACTTCTCCCAATCCCACCAAGTCAAGCTAGCTGTCTGTGTGTGCTCACAAGCTCTCAGTAGAAGCTCACACTTGCAATCTGCAGGGGTGTGTGCAGGGAACTGTCCAGAGAGGGATGGTGTGTGTGAGGCACAAGGAGAACTGGAAATACCTGTGGACCAGTTGGGGGTGTCAGCAGGGAAGGCATCCCAAAAACCTCATGTGTGAGACCCTGATAGAGTCTGTGAGGCAGTTAATAAATCCACAGCCCTTTGTTGAGTTCTAATCTCTGGTTACATTGAATTCCCGCCTCTCTGCTGTTAGCCTCTCCCAACCACTCAGCTATGTTAATCCCCTCACTATTCCAAGTTGGGCAAGAAAGAACTGGGTCTTTGGGGCACAGTCCTGCACTGCCAGGGGAGCCAGACCCTCATTCACTTGACTCTGACTTTCCTTCATGGGAGAAACTGTGGGCCAAGAGGGTCTCTCTTGGCACCGAGCTATGCCACCTTAAGGGAAAGGTGACACAGATAAAGTGAAACTGTTCTTTTTATCCTCTTAAATACATGTATTCTTGTGCTCACTTCAGCAGCATATGTACAAAAAAACTGGAACGATACAGAGAAGATTAGCATGGCCCCTGTACAAGGATGGCACTCAAATTCATGAAGCGTTCCATAAAATAATATTTTTTTAGAAGTGTTAAATAATTTTTTTGTTAAATACACACATTCTTGAAATTTTGATCCAATGGTATGCTGGAACTTCTCCACTGGATGCTTAGACTCCCATAAAGGTGGTTTTGCCCATAGGTAGTTGTCAAAATTGATCTTTCCATCGAGAGATGATAGTAGAAAACTTCTATTCTACCATCTTGCTAAGAAAACTCCATCCACAGAAGCCATTTTTACACCCACAATAATCCTGTAAGGTAAGCACCATTATTGTTCTGATTTTCCAGACAAGAAAAATCAGTATGAAAAGGCCAGTGATTTGTCTTAGGTTAAGTAGCCAGAAAGAGAGGCAGCTGGAATTAGAACCCATGCCTGTGTCACTAGAAAGCCTTGTGCAGCCTGAGATTCATCCAGAGCCTTGATTTTGGCCATTCCTCCAGACTCAGGCTTGACTGCTTTCAGAATGGCGTCCCTATCATAAATGATATATGCAGGTAGGAGAGTCCAGCCTGTCAGGTTTTCAAGGTACTTAATGTCCTAGAAATATTGTAGGGACCTTACAAGGTGTTTAAGATTGTTTTGGGGGGAACTAAAACACCCTAAGAGCATTCATCGCTTTCTCGTTGCCAACCTCAGAGTTAGTTCTTGACTGCATTTAGCTGTTCAGTGCCAATAGAAATAAAAACCAAACAATTTCAGCAGGAGAAAGCCTTTCCCCCAGGTGCCTACCCCCAAGTTAATGGCACACAAATCGTTAAACTTTAACTTTCAAGGTTCTTCTTCATTTACCATTTGAAAAATCAAAATATTGTAAACATTCAAAGATTGCTTTTCTGATGACAAGCAAATAGATTAACAGAATATTTTTTCTTTTTACTTTTTTTGTTTTGTTTAAGATCTAAGGGATATTTTACATCCCTGAGAAATTCCAAGTTGCCCTCCAAACTCCTATCTGACATCTAACCAATCTTTGAATCTGGCTGGGCTTATCCAGGATATAACTACAGATTGTTCATTGTCAGGAAAAAGATTTTTGCCCCCAGAATTATATACGCATATTTCCCAGAGGATGCTTAGAGGAGAAATGATCAATGAGAGAAGGCTATGTGCTCATTCACAAAAGTCAATGCACCCTCCTTCTCCAGCTAACTGACAGGTTTCTCTGAAAGTTAAAAAAGCAAGGAAAGTTATAAGTAAGTTTTCATCACACTTGGATTGGGGTTAAGCATAGCTCATAAAAAATACACTGGTGAATTGATACTAAATTCTCAAATCTCTGTGGTATTCCTGTTTTTATTCTTGGATTATTGTTCATGGTATGCATACTTTAATTTCCTATAAAGTATAAAAGCAGAATTGTTTTCACCTTGAAGCATAATTACCCATTGTTACATAACCTGAGTTAATCAGATCAGCTCTTATTACATCTAGGAGGAGAGAATAAGGTTTTGAAGGAATGTTAACAGGACTAGCAAAATTGTGTTTGCTTATTTTAAGATGAAAGGAAAAAAAAAGAAATGTTCATTACAGGTAATTTCCGAGTGGACCCTTGCAGGTGGAGCACAGAATTGAGGGAAACTAGTCAGGTGTGTTGAAGAGATTAAGGAATATAATACAGGTAAATCCTGTAACACAGTGTTTGACCATGGTAAATATTGGTAATTAATTGTGTTTCGTTTTTGGCTATAGAAAATATTTGCCAGATGTGAGCCAGTTTAATCTGGTTTGTCCCAGGGAAGGTCAGTGTCAAGGAGGTTCTGACGGTTCCCTTATGGTGACTCTGTGGGACCTTCCTCGCAGGAGTTGTACAGACCACTTGGGACCATACGGTTGTCTCCAAGAATGGAACTTTTAAAGGTATTTCTTTAAGAAGCCCTTCTTGGACATTCTAAACTCCAAAAGGGCAAAGACCAAGTCTCTTTTCTGCTCACCTTTGTATCTTCCACAGCACCTAGATCATAATAGGTGCTCAGAAATATTTGTTCAATTTAAGAATGTGAGTATGGGGAAAACATGCTGAACTGAACTGTTAGACCGGATGTCACAGGATGAATGCTATCTGCTCCATAGTCATGTATAGGGGAAATTCATGTTTGGGTTCTCATTCTTCTTCAATTAAATGGAAAGAATACACACAAACTCCTGGTTCTTAAAAGGCCATTAAATAAGCTTTCTTCGCAAAGGAGCTCTTTTTATCGGTCTTTACCCAGAAATTCCACCTGCATGTTTGGTCAGAACCTTCAATAGCACAGCTTCAAGAGATGCGATCATGGAATTAACCAAGATATGCAGACATCAAGTTGCTATCTCACTAAGGTAATGGGAATGTAATCTCAGCCAACTTGGCTCTTCATCTTGTTTAGGGGTTGATTGGGAGAAAGTAGTTTGAAGGTATTGGCAGAATGGAAGGGAGTGGGAGGGAAGGCATTTGGTTCTTTGTATTTCTTATCTATGCAGATATCCTCTAAGACATTGCCTCCCTTCTGCTCTTTGGCCATTGTTTCACATACGTCTCAGTTTTCCCTTTGACCCATGGCTCCTTCAGGTTGGGTGGCTCTCAGGCTGCTTCTGAGACATGCTTGGTATTGTGGGATTTATTTTGCTTCTTTCATTACATTGGGGCTTGACCATCTCTGTCTCAGGACTCTCCCTTAGTTACCCGGATCCTACCCTCTGCATATACCTTGACCTTAACCTTCATTCCCGGCTCAAGGAAATTTTATCTAGTCTGTGGAGAAGCTGACTCAAAATATTTCTTCCTTGTACAGTACCATTCATATATACATACACACACACACACACACACACACACACACACACACACACACACATTTCTTCCTAACGGTTTGTCTATGCCTTGTTCATCCCATACCATAAAGGCTTAGTCCTTTAAAATATAAAATCTGGAAGAGACCCACTCTTTCATCTCCTCTCTGCTATGGCCGCTTTTGGAGAAGAGAACACCTAGCTTCTTGAATGAGGTGGGGTGATGTATTGGGTGGGCAGGGGGAGAACAGAAGAAAGTTGTGGTAGATTTTTTTTGTGAAGATGGCTGCAGTAACCCTTCCCATCCACTTTCTCTGCCCCTTTGCAATGTGACTTAGCTGCTCCCTCAACAAGAGGTGGGGTGTATTTCCCCTTCTCTTGAATATGCGCTGAACCTATGTTTTACTTTGACCAAGAGAAAGTAGAGGAATTGATATCATGTGACTGTTAAGGACAGACCTTAAAATTTCTTGCAGCTTTCACTTTCATTCTTTTGGAATGCAGTACCATGATGTGAAAGAAGCCCAGGCTAACCTCCCTGAAGAAGAGAGAACACAGGAAGAGAGAGGCCCAGCTGACGGCCAGCACCAATTGCCTGACATGGGTGAGGTCATCTTGGGCTTCAGCCCAGGTGAGCCACAAAACCACTAAAGACACATGAATGACCCAAGGCAAGACCAGCAGAAAATCTCACTGTTGATCCCAGCCCAGATTGCTGACCACAAATCACGAGTAAATAAAATAGTAGTTAGTTTACATCACTAAGTTGTTTTAATTTGTTATGAAGCAAGACAGGTGGTAGAGACATAAAACACCAGGAAGAAAAAAGTTGGGTAATGTCTCGATGTTTCATTGCAGTACTTCTGTGCCTTAAGTTTTATTTCCCGGGATTTCAGCATCTCCTAATGTCTATACTTCCAGACTTTTTATCAGGAAAGTTTACAACATTTAGAATTGGGGTTTCCTCAAGAAGTCTGGGGGAAAGGCAGAGGGTGGAGATGACAGGGGTGACCTCCTGCTATTAACACTAGTTCCTGGGGAGGCACGGGGGGGATGGTCAACTCAGCAAGAATGTACTGACACACCCATCCTACTAAATGCCCGTGTCCATGGTAGTGAGATACCAAATTAATCACATTCATCAAAAAATTTACAATCTGCTTAGTGTGAAAAAATTAGAATGACAAATATTGAAACCAATTTTCCTTCAAAACTAGTTACATCTTCTAAACTAATTGTGTATGCATATCCCATGTTGAGAACATATCTCTAAGGTTTGTCTGACAGGCACACACTGTCTCTTCTATCACTTTTAGTGCATTACTATAACTCCCAGAGAAAGAGCTATCAGCAGGAGGCATTTATAATACGCTCATTGAAATATACCCAATAATTTATTTTCTGTATAACTTCTATTGATCATGAAAACCTTTATGTGATCTGTTTGTTAGGTCTGGGCTTGCTTGGTGATATTGATCAAGTAGATTCCTTTGCGAAAAGCTACATTGATTAGTTTCCTGACAAGCTGTTAAGACCACTTGCAAAGCTGTCACTAGTGATACTTGCAGTCAGAAGAGTGGGGTTTACTCTTAATGTCCTTCTGAAGGGAGACTGAATGGAAGATAGATGAATGCAGACGACATTCTCTGTGTAAGGTAAACACCCAGTGATCCATCTCCCAGTTCCATTTTTCCATGGGGAGAAAATTAGTATCCAGCCAGCAAGCAGTCTCCACACCATCCTTGATTAGAATTTGCACTGAAAAATCCACTGGAAACACGCAAGGCTAAGGAGAGACAGGCCTGGTCATTTTTAGCAACCTTGTTCAAGTACACCAGGGCAGAGCCATTCTCCTCTGCTCCTCCTCAGAATGGCAAATGCCAAAAACTGCACAGAGCTCAAAATCTGGATGGACGACAATAAATATGCTTTGTTATGAAAAATACAATGCGAACATGAGAGCGGTTAGAACAACAGGCCTCAGCGCTTTTTGACAAAAGAACACCAGATCGCAAGCACAAAGGACACTTGGTAATTCCCATTTCTTTACAACTAAAATGAATCAATAACATATGCACTCAAAAGAGAAGCTATATTTAAATGCTGCCCATTACAAGAGCTAAGCAGGGGTCTCTAGAATTGAGGGAGGAAGGCAGAAAGGGAGTATCAGTCCTGATACAAGAGTCTGATGTTAGCTGGGGCAGCTTTCCCTAAAGCATGTTTTTTAAAACCTACTCTCCTGAAGTGGTCTTCAAGAGTTCCATGGCTGACTAAGTTTGACTAACAGTTGGAATACTTATAGATCATCTGAGACATCCCAGATAAAATAAGTCTCCTTGGGTTACACAGGCTAGAAACTGGTCAAGCTAGTTGTCCCTTGAGTCTATTTGATAGAAATTGTTAATTCAGTCAAAGTGATTCAGTCCTGTAACTCTGTGTTAAAATATTAATAGTTTAGGTTGTTCATCTAATAATAATGAGGGAGGTCCAGACTCTGTCGCTCACTAACAATGTGACCTTGGGCAAACTGGGTACTCCCTCCAAGAGTTCTGTTTTGACAATTAAAGAAGAGAATGCATGTACAAGTGATGAGTTTCCTGTAGATAATAGCTTAATGCTGATTAATAGGTTATAAAAACACACCTGTGCTTTTGAAGATACCCATCTTCACATGTAGATCAGTCCAGTTATTAAGACAATGCCTCTGGCTCTATCTTTAAAGAGGGAGCAACTGTATAAACTAGGATGTTTAACCTAAGATGGTACAAAGAAAAAACAATAGACTCTGCATCTAAGTAAAAACTGAAAATACTACAGAAAGGGATTATTTTCTTGCTGTTACCCAGTGGACAACAGCAACCACAAAAATAATGTCAGAGCCAATGAGTTAGTGGTTAATAAATTAAAACCATAGGCTTGTTGACTAATAATGGAGGAGGTCATGGGAATAGCTCATGCTTGCCCAGTGGGCAAAACCCTGCAATTCTCTTCTGTGGTTCTGCAGAGTTGTCCCCAACACCAGCCGTCCTGAACTCTGCCCTCTTACACAAGCACTACAGGCAGAAAGACCCAAAAGCCAACATTATTTTCTACTGGGACTCTCACACAGGAGGGAGTAACTTGAATTTTTCAAAAGGAAGATAATCATAGAAATTGAGAATTTTTCTGAAAAATTATCAGAGACATGAGATAGTTTATAGTATTTAGAATTTGTAAGAACAACAAAGTACTTTTGCAACCCTCAATCCTTGCTTCAAGCGTCCTAACGGCTATCCTGGGTGAGATCTGCCACGGGGCACTCGGTCCCTGTTCTGTGGCAGGTAAATCTGGGACTGGCTGTTATTTATCCAAGGTCACATAAATGGTACCAGGAGGCTCAGCTGAAACCTAAGTCTCAGGCTCTCCAGGTCTGATCCTTTTTTAAGACATCTCTGGCAGGTATAGCAATAACTTAAATCCAGAAGTCAGCAGAAAAAGGTTAAACATTTGCTGTGCAATTGCTGGGTTGGAGCCATCTTAATCCTCAGTGGGTTAAGTGATACCAGGGAAGTGAGTGCAAGTGGAACTTATTTATTATTAATAAAGCAGGACTTTATTATTGGAGAAAATGAAGGTAAAGTCACTATAATCCAAGACTAATCGCTCTAGGATTCTCCTGTCACCAGTTCCGACCTAAGCTCCTCTGTCTTGCCTCAGCTCTCGTCCACGTTGGCTACGAGCAGACGGCCACACGAGACTATTCTCTGTGCACAAGTGCAGCTCCCAAAGAATCTGACACTGAGTTTTCCAAGGAGAGAAATAATATTTGTACTTGTTTACTTGCTTTATTTTTTAAAACTTTTTTGTCAATTGTAATCTTTTATCAAGTTACAAAATTGGCATGTGTCCTCTACCATTAAAACCAGCAAAATAATATAAAACCATATAAAGAAAATGTTAATCCTATCTCTATTTCCCACAGAAGTAAGCCATACACCAGTCTGGTGTTTTTCCAGTCACATCTTTTTATATTTTAAAAAAATAAACATTGATATAAAGGATTTGGGGTTGTTATTGTCATTTGGTGCCTTTCTCACATGGCAATGCAATGTTGTCAGTCTTCTAGGTCAATAGAGATTTAACTTATCCATTTTAGGAAACATTTAATATTCCATAATAGGATTATATCATACTTTATTCAATGTTTCCCTATTGATGAACATCCATATGTGTTATGTTTTGCTTTTGCCTTAAATAATGTGGTAAATATCCTTGTTTATTACAGTTTGGCTGTTATTTCATTAGGATAGATTCCTATAAGAGAGATTTCTGGAAGAAATGGATGCTTTAAATTTAAGATATGTTGTTGCATTGCAAAACTAAAATCCAGATGGATTAAAGATTTAAATTTTAAACATAAAATAATAAAATGTTAGCTGCATGGAAGAGTTGCCACCAGCTACTTACAGCCTCTGATTATGAATCTTAAGTAAATATGAATTCATATCAAAACTAAGATGAAAATTCTACCTTTGAATTAAGGTACATTAGACTTGCAAATAAGTTTAGTTGGAGACAGAGAGAGAGATTGAGGCAGGGAGAGGGTGGGCCACAAACCATCAAGCATTCTACTTTGATTACTACCCAAGCCAACACTAAGATCCATTGAAGACAATCATTTTGGGTCCCTGGGACGAAGCTTCAAAATTTTACGTACATTGATTCTCACCCAGACTTTGCTCTCTTCCTATAAATCATCAGATGTCCTAGAGTGGTGGCCGGGGTCAGTGCTCCCACAAAGTATGTCCGGGGAACAGTCAACAGCGTTGTTTGGTTGTCTACAAGGGCTTCATTATTTTGAACAATATTTCCCAAGTGAAGGAGGTGCTGGGTTGTTCTAGTCGATAGAGTCTAAAAGGCTGTATGAGGAAAGAAAAAATGGCAACCAAGCAGATGGGAAGAGACTAGGAAAGAACTGAAAAATGTTTAATAAAAGAAAAGATACTAATTTTGTTTTTGCTATGGAGTGATTAATGTGACTTTCTGATCTCTCCACAAAACCTTCAGAACAGTCTCCTCTACTTACTATTATTTAGAGTCTGACCCTTATATACTTTATCTGGGGAAGGGAAGGAGATGGCGGGTGGAATAGGAAAATGTGTCAACTCTGGTCTCAGGGTGGGCAGGAGTTGTCCAAGGGAGACTCTGTCACATTTGGGCAGAGTCTGAAGTGCTGCTCTCAAGTTGGATTAAAAATGAAATAATATCCCAATCTTAAACCCCTACATCTCTCAATCAACCATGGTTTACAAAGCATCTAAAGAAAGGAAAGTTTTGACCAGCTGATCAAAGCAGCACTCAGAATGGAACCACTGATTGAATATTGACCTCATCAGGCACTGTAATTGCATCTTATTGGCAAATCATTACTAGTTTATCTTAGTGATAGAAAGCACAGATTGAAATTAGAGAGGCACTTACTTTTCTGGGTCAAGTGAATAACTAGCAGGCAAAATCTCTCTGGCCTTTCAAAACATGGTGGAAGTGTAGGGTCAGGGTGTGAGGACTCCCTTGCTAGAAGAATCAGAGACTGGCTTAGCCTTGTAACAGTATCCCCACCACTACTTGAACCCATATCTTCAAAAATACAACTCCAGTCACACTTTCTGCAACAAGCCTTCCTTTACTTCCCAGCCTTTATCGACCTCTTCTTCCTCGATTTTGCTCTGGTGGTTCAGTGGTTCAGGTTTAAGCTAAGCAAAATATTCATTTTTAATCCTCACCACAACTCAATGAAGTGAATATTAATAATATGCCCGCTCTAGAGATGAAGAAACTAAGTCATAGAAAGGGTCAAAAGCTAAAAACTAAATATGATAAAGTAAATATATGTAGAAGTTCAAATATACCTAATAACCCCAGTAGATAAGTATGCTCTGAGAAGCATACTTTCTCATCTACTTCTTACAGGATTGGCAAACTTTTTCTATAAAGGGCCATATAGTAAATATTTTAGGCTTTGTGGGCCAGATAGTCTCTGTCATAACTAATCAACTCTGCTCTTGTAGTGCAAAAGCAGCCATAGTAAATTATTAAATAAATGTGCTGGCTGCATTCTAATAAAACTTTATTTGCAAAATCCGGTGACAGGCCAGATTTGACCCATAGGCATAGTTTTCTGTCCCTTGTTCCAGAATGTAGACTACTTCCAGGTTCAGCATTATTCTCCACAGGTATTATAGTAAGTCTCCAATAAATTCACTCTGGTTCCAGAATCCAAGTTGGGAATGACCATCAGTAGAAATCAAGACCATCTTCTGCTCCTCCCCAAAATATTAACTAGCTCTAATAGATGATTGTTCAGGTATGGCCCAAACATCTCTAATGACAGAGGGCTCATGTCTGCACAGGTGATCCATCTTCATCAAGAGACAGATGAAGATTTGGAGCATTTTTATATTTAGATTTCTGTTTCTTTGACTAATATAACACTACATTTCTAACTTTCCAGATATTGAAATATTTTTCCCTATCATTTAATTTTTCTAGCATATGAAGAGGATATAATATATTTGATCAGGAACATTCAGAGTTATGTTAGAACTTGCTGTGTTACTACTACCTAGTGGAGTGACTTAACCTCATAGAACTTATATTTCTTTATATATGTATATGTATGTATGTATATATAAATATACATAAATGTGTATGTGTACATATCTATATATGTAAAGACAGGGCTGACCCCAATGACTGCATGAGATCTAGCATATAGTGTATGTTCCATAAATGTGGATTTTCCCTTCTTCATTGACTATAAAAACGTGTTTGACACAGCCAGTAAGTGAGATAAGAATAAGCAACAGAAATGTTTACGAAAAACACATTTTCGACTTAGTGATGAGTTGGAGGAAGTTGGTACAATCTTAATACGTTCCTACATGATTATCAGACAACGTGAAATGCTGTTAGCTTTTTAAGGAAATATTAGACATCACCCCCAAACTTAGGTTTTTCTACCTTTTCTGTAAGGCTTACAAGTAAATGTAGACTGAGCGAATATTGAAATCTTGATAAAGTGAACACTTTCTCTCCAAGATGACTCTGGCAAAAATTTTCTACTTAGCAGTATTGCCTAGGGTGTCCTACATATATTCACACTAGTGAACATACAAACATCGAGACTTTAAAATAGACTCTCACCCAGCTGGAAGGATTAGTAACACTGATTTTATTTGCATTGCTCCAGTAGGAAAGCATCTATGCAAGACATACGCTTGCATATAGTAGGTGTGTGTACTCACAGATTATTTTTTCCTATTGTTTCCTTAGAATAAGAACAGTCACAGAGAACTTAAAACTCATCTTCGATTTCCACAGAAGGCCAGATTTCCTAGAACAACATCTATCTAGTTTCCTTTTAGTCAGATATTCTCTCGACACATATTTACAAACATCTAGATTGTGCTTGGTCCTAAGGAAGTAGCAGATACACATATTATAGAGTTCTTGCTCTCAGTGACTTTAAACTCTGGTTGCAGAGACAAGATATGAGGTCACAAAAATTTAGAAAACTGCATGTGGCCCCTTGATGCCACCCCAGCCAGAGCACTTCTGAGAACTTCTGCTGGAACTGAATTGCCAGATCAGCTCTTAGAAATATTCCTCGTGTAAAGGGCCATATGATGAATATTTTTATTTTTTCCAAATGTAATATTGATTATTTGCTTTTATATATTGTTTTGTAAACTTTTAAAACACTTTCACATATATTACCTTCTTTCTGTGAAATAGACATGGCAAGTAATATTATCCGCAATTTATAGATCAGGAAACCGAGGCCCACAGAGGGTGTTTTGCCCAAGGTCACACAGCAAGTAAGCAGTAGTACTGTAACTAAAACTCATCCATTTGACCCTTAGCTCTTAGCCATCCCCACTAGACAAAGCTATCTTTCTCCTGATAATTCTACAGATGTGAAACACTTACGAATGCAACTGGTGTTAGAATAATGTGGGCTTGAGTTCTAATCAAGGCTGGGAAGAACAGAAACCCTCTCGAGCTAGCTCAAATGGAATGCATACAAGGGAAGCACTTGGAACACAAAAGCCATAAGTGCAGCCAGATTTCATAGAAATTTGAAAATTCTTAATAATAGAAGAATCTCGCTCTGTCTCCCAGGATGCCTTTTGGTCTCCTCTCTCTCACCCACCAGCCCTGCTTACAAACCGCCTGGCCTAGCTCCCGGCCCCCGACCCTGGCTCTACAGGCCCTGCTGCCCAGATCCTCCTTCCACTCGCAAAGGCCTCTGATCCTCCCACTTCAACTACTGGGAGAGATAACCTGGTCCTTGGTCAAATCTTCTATGGTTATGGGTTGGGCATGAGGTTTATCCTGCACGTCTTCATAGAAGCTGTGGGTTGGCTCAGTAAATTGACCTTGCTCAGGGGTTTATCATAGAAAGTAAATGAAATAGTCCAAGTAAGGCTCTTAGAACAACAGTTAACAATAGCCTGGCACATAGTGAAAAGCCGATAAATAATGGTCCTTCCGGTTGAGTTGCACCTTGCCCTGGAACAGAGGCGTCCAGGGAACCCTGAGGCAGGCCTTCAGAGATGATATGCAAAGGGTACAATAATCAAGACACAGAGGCAACTATGACAAACATGCAAGAGACTTATTAGTCATTACTGGAAAACAGCTGGCCTCAGACAAACCACTTTTAAAACTCAACCCAAACACATCCCCCCTCCCCACCCCTCCCCCCCCACCGCCTTTAACAGGAATAGCTGAAAGTAATTAAGGGTGGAGGGCAAAATGGAAAGGAGATTTAGGATATGTGTGAATATAAAAGTTGGGTTGATGGCCACCAGATGTGAAGTTCTTCACCTCTTCCACCCACTGTGGATTTCTCCATGCCAATGTTGACCCATCCCTATTGGATATCAAAGAAAGAAACTCTAACCTTTAACCGCTCCCTAGTGTCTGGCACATGGACATTTAAAATAAGAGCATATGCAACGAAAAGCGATGAAATCAATGAATGAACAAACGAGAGAGAAGCCCAGGGCTCCTCTGCCATCACTGTGTAGGATGTCTGCAGAAACTCGCTGAGTCATTCTGACTCTGGAAAACCTGAAAGTATGAAGGAGTTAGCAGTCCATCGGTTAACCCTTACCTCATGGGGGACAGAGCTGGTGGAAAGATAACCTCCCCTCTGAGGTGCATTGCTCACGGCTCCTCAGCTCCAAGGAATCCAGCTCCAGTTGCCTCCAGCCATGAACAGCTTGTTGAACACCCTTAATTAGCTTTTCTTCCTTTCTCCTACTCCAACAGTGTCTCACTCCTGTTCCTTGAGCAGTGTTCCTTCCCCAAATAAACTAACTGCATGGAAACCATTGTCCCAGGCTCTGTTTTTGTTTTTATGGCTGGAATTGTTTGTTTGTTAGGGCGGGGCAGGCATGTATAAGACATCTATCAAATTATTTGCTTGTATTTTCTTTTTTCAGTGTATGCTCTCCCTGGGTATTTCATTCGCTCTCATGGCTTTACCACCTCCCACACTCTCATGATTACCAAATCTATAGCTGTAGCCAAGACCTCCTTATTGAGTCTTAGACAAGTCAACTTAGATTTTACATAAGAAATTTGGCTTCAATGTGTGGAAAAGTGAATGTTCCAACTCTCTACCCACTGAATTCCTTCTGCTATAATACACACCTCTATCCAAGGTGTCATCATAAAGCTTATAAATGCAAACATGTTTGAAACTTCATTCTTTTAGTCGATTGACCACACTCTTCCAGCAGCGAGCTCAGGCTAGAGAGAGAAATAAGGCTGAAACTGCAACTGACATAATCAGTCTAAAGCTCCACTACTCAGGAGGGAGAAAAAGCATATTTGAGATGGATTTAGAGAATAACTATTTTTGCAAATGTGGCAGGAAAGTAAGACTAAGGGTCAGAGTACTTGACATGGTATTTTCCTACTAACACAGCAAGACCATGGCTGAGATAGGCCAGGATACCCGGGTTACTAACTACTGTCTAGTCTGATATTCTTTCCATTGTACAATTCTGCTGGTGCTGAAGTTTTTAAAGGGTTTTTTCCTTGTAGAAAAAGCTGCATGCAGTTAGGAAGATACCTTTTTGGAGTAGCAATTATATCAAAGTACAATCTAGTTAAATGCCATTATATTGAGAGAAGCTGCTCAGGGCAGCAGAGAGCAGGAATTATTAAACCTGCAGAATGGAGTTACTGTGTTTATAAACCCTCATGATAGTCGACTGTGATTTTTGCCTTTGATCTTCATGAGATGCCTTCATAGCCTACCAATATTATTTGTTTCTGTTCTTTACAGTAAGAGCTGAATACCAAAGAGACCTCCAAATCCTGGTTCAGTATTATTTCAAAATACCACATTTTGTGACAGTCAAATAAATCTCTCAATTGACAATTTTGTAAAGTGCTAATTATAGCTAGAAGTTTATTATTTTGTGTGTGTGGTTTTATCCATCTGGGGGTCCCTAAAATTATCCTGCACATGAATAGCATAACGGAAAATAATCATCTTTGAGTGAATATAACAATAATGGTTATACAATGGGCACTTCCTATATGATATGTAGGCATTTATAAGGTGTGTAGCTTTTACAAATTTACCAATTTTTGAATTATTTCATGGAAATCTTAATAATGGTAGAATCGAATTCTTTGAGTTGGGATTTTTTTCCCAAGTTGGAATATTTATCTTCTTCAGGATTAGGTACCCATCTGCTGACCACAGAAATGGCTATGAAAATCATCCAATGACATATTAGGTTACATTCTTTCTGATGACACTTTTGGACAACTTTCAATTTGGGCTGTTTTAGCTGAAACAAAGCTTTAGTTATTTTAATAGAGAAAGACAACTTGTCATTAGAGCAGTGCTATTTCTCAATTTGTCATAATCTGGATAATTGGGAAGGTGTTTAACATATTTTAGAGGAAAAAACATTTTAAGCAAGTTAGCAGCAAAATTAACATATAAATATGCTAACTGCAAAGAACTCCTACTTGTTCATTAGGTGAGTCATTGAAGCATTATTTTATGTGCCACCCACAAGTTAGTGCTTATGGAGTTTGATAACACTAATAGTCTGTATTCAAAGAGCTATGCCTAGCAGTTTGCAATTTACAGTATTATATCATCTGATATTAATAATAAACAGTAAAATTTGTTTAATTCTAAGTGCTTTACACAGCATATTATTTGATCCTCAAAACCAGTCCATGAAGTATAATTGTCCCTACTTTATAAATGAAGGCAACTACAGCTAAGAGAAGGTAAGAAACTTGCCTATATCTGTCAATTACAAATGTATGAACCCTTTAACCCAATTCCACTTCTGAGAAATTTTCCTACTGATAAGTTTGCAAATATGTAAAATTCCTTATGTATAGGGCCAGTTAGCTTAGCACTGTTTGTAATAGAAAAGACTGAAAACATTATTTTGTCCATAAATAGGTTAAATAAATTATAATACATCCATAGAAATGCTGTAAAACTGCATAAAAAATAAAAGCAATACAGGAGCCTTCCATATGCAAACCTTTGTGATTACATTGAACTCTTCATGATAATTCAGGATACTTGCCTTTTCTGAAGGTCTTCAAGATATATTTTTAAGTGAAAAAAAATGCAGTATGATGTACATAAAATTCCACCCTTTGCATAAAATATGAATCTTTATTTTTTTTGTCTTGAGTTTCATAAGGCAAGTCTGGAATATACATAAGAAACTAAGAACACTGGGTACCTATGGCTCAGGGGAACTGGGCAGATATAGAACAAGGTTAAGACAAAGGCATTTCACTGTTTGAAATTTTATAAAAAATATCTTGGGTTTTGACACATATGAGTATATCACCTGTATAAAATTTGCACAAAAAACAAAGGAAAAAAAAAAAAAAGGAATGGAGTGAGGGAGGGTAGGCAGGGAGAGTGAACAGGAGGGAAGTTCCCCAAGCCTTCCGTAGCAATCAAGGACCATAGGCAGGCTTCAACCCCACCAGGTCACCCTGAAGCCCTGCTTTCAAGTACCTTCTGATATTGACTCTAAATCTTCACAATAACTCCATAATACAACATGAAAGAGTAAACAGAGCCCGAAAGAAAGTTTCCCCAAGATTACACAAACATTAAAACTGCAAATATTTAATACTGTTTTCTTTCCACTATGCCACAGTAAAGAATATTACAATCACACTCAAAGTATTCTAAAATTTTGATTTTGTACTAATCCTAACTTGCTTTTGCCTCAGTGTGTTTAAACCAAAAACTGGTATAAACCAAAAAGAAGTTTCTTTATTGCAGGATTTTAGAATGTTTGATATGTTAGTGTGCATGGTAAATTGCCAAGAGCATATTTCCTCAACAGATTTGACCTGAAATTCTCCTTAATATAGTCTCTACATATTGATCCTTTCTAAAAACGTTTAGAATAAAATCTAAAGCATCTTAAAAATTTTTTTCAAGACATGGCTGTATTCTTTTTGCTAAAATTGTGTTAAATGTTTGCATCTTCATTTATAAGTTAAGATTTGGTTGTAGTTTTCTTTTTAAGTGTGGTTTTTATTTGGTTTTGGTATTTTTTCAAAGGAATTAGGAAGATATGTCTTTTTTCTATATTCTAGCATTATTTGGATGAAGAAGGTATTAGCTTCCCCTAAAAGTTTAAAAAGAGTGACCTATAAAACCATTCAGTCTTGGTATCTCTTTATAAGGTTTATTTATTTTCTTGTTATATAGCTTTTTAAAATTAATAGACTTTATTTTAGAGCAGTTTGAGTTTTGGGAAAAATTGAAGAGAAAGTACATTGAGTTCCCTTCAGCCACCTCATTCGTCCTCCACTCCCTTGCACAATTTCCTTTGTTATTTACCTCTTGCATTACTGTGGTATATTTGTTACAACTGATGAGCCAATACTGATTCATTACTAGTAACTAAAGTCCATAGTTTATATTAGGGTTCACTCTTGTGTTGCACATTCTTAGGGTTTTTATAAATGTATAATAACATGTATCCCCCTTTACAGTATCACATAGAATAGTTTCACTGCCCTAAAAATCCCTTGCTCCACCCATTCATTCAAACCTCCTTCTCACTCTTTGTCTAAGCCTCTGGGGCAAATATTCATCTTTTTATTGTCCCCATAGTTTTGCCTTCTCCAGAATGTCACATACTTGGAATTATACAGGATATATCCTTTCAAGACTGGCTTCTTTCACTTAGCAATATGTATCAAGGTTCCTGTATGTTTTTTCTTGGCTTGGTAGCTTATTTCTTTTTAGTGCACAATAATGTTGCACTGTATGGACTTGCCATTATTTATTTATTCATTCAATTATTGAAGGGCATATTGGTTGCTTCCATGTTTTGACAATTATGAATAAAGCTATATAAACATTTGTGTACAGGTTTTATTTGGACATAAATTTTCAATTCATTTGGGTAAATATCAAGAACAACAATTACTGATTGTATGGTAAGAATATATTTAGTTTTGTAAGAAGCTACCAAACTGTCTTCCACAGTGGCTGTACCATTCTGTATTGCCAGCAGGAATAAATGAGAGTTCCTGTTGCTCCACATCCTCATCAGCATTCAGTGGTGTTAGTGTTTGGGATTTTTGCTAGTCTAATAAATAGGTGTGTAATGATATCTCATTATCATTTTAATTTTCAATTCCATAATCGTATATGGTGCTAAGCATCCTCCTATATGCTTACTTGCCATCTGCATATCTTCTTCTATGTTATTTTGTAGGAGTTTTATAATATTGCAATTAACATTTAGGCCTACCTATTTTAAGCTAATTTTTGTGGAAAGTGTAGGGTCTGTGTCCAGGTTCATTTTGTGCAGGTAAATGTGCAGTTGTTCCAGCACCATTTGTTGAAAAGACTATCCGTCTCCATTGAATTATCTTTGTTCCTTTGTCAAAGATCTGTTGCCTGTATTTGCATAAGTCTATTTCTGGGCACTCTATTTTGTTCCACTCATATATTTGTCTCTTTTTTTCACCAATACCACACTGTCTTGATTACTCTAAAGCTTTATTATAAGTCTTGAAGTTGGTTAGTGTCAGTTCTCGAATTTTGTTCTTTTTCAATACTTTGTTGACTATACTGAGTCTTCTACATTTCCATAAAAATTTTAGAATCTGTTTTTCAACATCCATAAGATGACTTGTTGGTATTTTGATTGGGATTGCACTGAATCTATAGATCAATTGGGGAAGAACAGACATATTGTCAATATTGAGTCTTCCTATCCACACACATGAAATATGTCTCCATTTGTTTAGATCTTCATTGATTTCTTTCATCAAAGTTTTGTAATTTTCTTCATATAAATCTTATGCATATTTTATCAGATTTATACCCAAATGTTTCATTTTCTTTTTTGGTGATAAGGTAAATGGTATTGTGTTTTTAATTCAAATACGACATGTTCATTGCTGGTATGTAGGAAAGCAATTTAGTTTTATAAAGCAACCTTGTATCCTATAACCTTGCTATATCACTGCTTAATACAATAGCTAAAGGACTTTTTAAAAAATTGATTCCTTGGAATTTTCTACATAGATGATCATGTCATCTGTGAAGAAAGATGGTTTTATTTCTTTGTTCCTAATTTTATTTCCTTTTCTTGCCTTATTGCATTAGCTAGGAATTCCAGTATGATGCTGAATAAGACTGGTAAGAGCAGACATCACTACCCCATTCCTGATCTTAGAAAGAAACCACCTAGTTTTTCATCATTAAGTATGTTAGCTATAAGGGTTTTTTAAATAGACTTTATCAAGTTAAGGAAATTCCCTTCTATCCCTGGTTTGCTGAGAGTTCTTATGATGAATGGGTGTTGGATTTCGTGAAATATTTTTTCCACATTTATTTATATGATCATACGATTTTTCTTCTTTAACTTGTTGATGTCATAGATTATATTCATTGATATGTAAATGTCAAACCATATTGGTATACCGTGAATAGATCCCACTTGGTTGTATGTATAAATATATATATGTATGTATCTATACATTGTTAAATTTGATTTACTAATATTTTGTTGATGAATTTTGCATCTATGTTCATGAGAGATATTGGTCTTTAATTTTCCTTTCCTTTTTCTTTTTCCTTCCTTTCTTCCTTTCTTATTAGTATTATTATTTGAGACAGAACCTCACTCTGTTGCCCAGGCTAGAGTGCAGTGGCATCATCATAGCTCACAGCAACCTCAAACTCCCAGGCCCAAGCCATCCCCCTGCCTCAGCTTCCCGAGTAGCTGTGACTACAGGCATGTGTCACTGCATCTGGTTAATTTTTTAAGTAAAGTCCAATTTTTCTATTTTTAATAGAGACAGGGTCTTGCTCTTACTGAGGCTGGTCTTGAACTCCTGAGCTCAAGCAATCCTCCCACCTCAGCCTCCCAGAATGCTATGATAACAGGCATGAGTCACTGTGCCCAGCCTTAGTTTTTTTTCTTATAATATCTTTGCCTGGTTTTGATATTAGGTCAATGTTGGCCTCACTGAATGAGTTGGGAAACATTCCCTCAGTTTCTATTTTCTGGAACAGACTGTAGAGAATTGGTATCATTTTTCCTTAAATGTTTGTTTAAATTCACCACTGAACCCATTTGGGCCCGGTGCTTTCTGTTTTAGAAGGTCAGTAATAGTTGATCCAATCTGTTTAAGAGATATAAGCCTATTCAAATAATCTATTTCCCCTTGTGTGAGTTTTGGTAGGTTGCTATTCAAGGAGGTGGTCCATTTCATCTAGGTTATCAAATTTGCATACACGGAGTTGTTCATAATCCTGATATCTTTTTAAATGGTAGATCTTTGACAAACGTTTACATTTCTTTTCTGGTTATTGAAATAACATGGATATTTACCTTGATTAAGTCAATTTTAATAATAGGTACTCTTAGGAAGTTATCCACTTGATCTAGATTTTGAAATTTACTGATGTAAGGTTGTACAGAATATTCTTTCTAGGTCTCCTAAACTCTTAACATATATAGTTATTCTGTTGTATCCCAAAAGTTGTAGTTCTCTCTCTTCTTGACTTGTAGAATTTCAGGTAAGATGGGGTAATTTTTATGCTCTGAAGAAATTTTTGGTTTATTAACTGCATTTTGTTTTCTAATTCATTAAATTCATCTTTATCATCATTAGCTAGTGAATACTTTTATTTGGATTGTTTTGGTGTTATGTTTAGGTTCTTAAATTAAATATTTAATTCATTTTAATTTTTTATATCTTTCCTACTTGATAACTAAAATATTCACAATGAGGCTACATACTTTTCTAAATGATTTTTAAACTTGAGTTTGAGTTTCTCTAGGGCCCCTATATTTTAGAATTTATTAAGTTTTTCTTTATGACTCTATGATAAATATTGACAAAGGTTTCAGTCATAAGAATATATTTTGACATAGATCAGAAAGTTTTATATGTATTTATTAAATGTATTAGTTAATAGCTTCCATCTCTTAATTTGCTTTCTCTTCTTAAAGATCCAATTCTGTTCCTTTTTTAGAAGCACAGTTTGGAGATTCTTTCATGGAAAACCTAAACCCAGAACATCCAGACATGAGACCAATCATATCATATTTGCAAAGTTTCTCTTGGATCCCTTTCTCAGCCGGAAGAGTGTGTGGCTGGCCGTTCTAATGGACACCAGCAGTATCCTGCCAGGGAACCCACTCTGATTAAGTATTCACTGCATAAATGAATTGCTGAGGCACACTGGATTTTCTGGAGTAGAATTTGATCTCTATACAAGATTAAAGAAAACCATAAAGAAAAAACCTATTTTCTTCTGTGTTTCCAAGGAATAAGATCCCCATAGGTGACAAGGCAGCCACTTCATGCAAAGGCCAACTAACAACAAACAGCCAACATCTCATCAATATTCGTCCTTTACAACATCCTTCATTGACTTACTACTCTACCTCCCACCATGATCTCTGGTCTGTGTCAAGGCTCAATTAATTAAGACCATGGCCCTTGTAAGAGCTTTGTAACTGATGGTTTTGCATTCTGTCTCTGATCCTTCCCATCATTCAACCCGAATAACCTATACTCCTTAAGCATTACTATGAGAACAGCGCTTCCTTCAAATCCCTGTACAAAATGAGGCCAAAACTTCTTAGACACTAGAGTTCCTTGACAATGGGGCCAGTTCTCCTTTCTAGCCTTTTTGAGCTACCCTTTTCTATTAACCTCATGTCTTCCAAGACTGGAAAACTCATAAACTTCATACTGATTTTTTTATTTTTCCCATCACTGAGCATGTTCAAGATGAAAACCTTTTGTTTCCTAAACTGAAAATTCAGAATAAAATAATCCCTACTATACCAAAAGCCATGGTTCATTGGTAACTTGCAATGTACTGTAGTGAATGTTTTATTTTTTAAAACTTAATCTTTACAACATATGTATGCGATAGGCACTGTTAGTATCACTGGCCATTTAACACACGAGGACATAGACACTTAGAACAGCTGAGTCTAAATCCAAAGCACACTTGCTTAAGTGCTATACTCTCTCTAATCACCTGCCAGGATCAAGAGATTCCTTGCAGCTTAGACTAATCACTTGCATAATATAGACACTCATTATGTTTGAATAAATGGGTAGATGACTGAGGGAATGTGGAAATATATCTTAAAATGCTTTAGAAGTTATAAATTACTATGCAAATAATGTATGTCATCCATAAAATCACCATCATTAAGCTACTTTTATGATAAAAGAGTGATACCTTTTTCACTTAATTCTATGCCTTGTATTCATATATGCTAATTGAAAATATCAATTTACTTTTTGTCAATTTTTTTTCCTTCAAAGCCAAGCAGAAACCTCATCTTTCATCATGTGAACATTTTGTCCAGTTGGCAAATACTGACAGTAAGAAAACATCATACTGAAATTAGCCTTCTATTCATGTATATTTTTGAAAATTCAGAAGTTCAAGACCAAGCACTGTAGAGGAGCTTTGGGGTGTGTGTGTGTGTGTGTCTGCCCAACCTTTTCAAGTATTTATTTTTGCTACATTTTATAATGTGGACCAACCTCAGGAGCCTCCTTCTGACCTGGTACAATCTCAAACAAGCAGCAGATGTCAGTGTTGTGCAACTTTCAGGCTCACTACTTGAGCAGGCAAGCTGGTCTTTGTCGCTTAGAGCAGAATCAACAGTCATTTAAATACACAAACACAAACACCGTTAGGTGCTGGGTAAACCTTAGAGATCCACCACAAAGAAACTGTAATCTGAGAAATTACACAGCAACCTCTAAAGATGCAGCTGTGAGCCAAGGGCTGGGATGGATGAGCACAGGATATGCAGTGAAAGCCTCTCATTTTGTTGCCCGGGAAAGAGAGGCAGACACTCAGAGAGCACGGGTTTCACTCCTTGGCCCCAGCGATGTGAGCCAGAGCAGAAGGCCAGACTCCATCAGTCTCATGTGATGAATGGACCGTGCTTTCTATGTGCAAGCCTCGTGGTCAGATGGCCCAACTTCCAGCACGTCCCCAAGGCCTAGCGTTGTCGGGTCCCTGCCTGCCTCTGCAGCTTCACCACGAGCCCCTCTTCCGCCTCTCCCTCTGCCCAAGCCACTGTGTTCCTGCTGACTCACAGGCTCTGCTTGTAACGTTCTTGCCACACGCCCTTGCCTCCTCTTTCGTGCCTACTCCTGCAGATCTCGGCTCAATGTCCCTTCGTCCTGAAAGGTCAGGCCCCAGAGAGCAGGTCTTGTTTTTACGGTCAGGCTTATCACAATTTGCAGCTATACATTTTTCTGATCATTTAATTAATGTCCACATACCGAACTCCAACTAAGGCATAAATTCTATAAGGATAGAGAATGTGGCTGTTTTGCTCATCACCATTTTCCTAGTACCTAGCATAGTGCACAACATATGAAAGATTCTCAACAAATAAATGTTAAAGGGATGAATGAATGAATGAGTAAATTGGCGAATGAACAAATGAATGTACTGATTCGATCTATGCTTCCCCTGAACAGACTTCAATGCACAAAGGACTGAGACGGAAGTGCAGGAGACTATCTCAAATAGCTGGAAGTGTAATGGTCACTATTGCCCTAGGATTCTGAGAAGAACTCAGCAGGCTAAGAGATCTTCAGAACTGTGATCTGACTTGGGCCTACATTATGGTGGCAGAGCTCGAGTTCTCCCTGCCCTGCAGCCACAGACTCCTGTCTTGCACTCTGAATGCAGCCATCATGTACTGGTCTCCTATCAGTAAAGAAAGGAGGTCAGCTTGCAAACGTGTGAGCAATACTGGCCTTTCTTCAGAATAATGTATTTGAAATGTATTATGTGAAAGAGAAGAGATTATAGACAAAGATAGAGAGAGATAAATGAGTTGAATTTGTTCTTCTGAGGTATATACCCAAAGGAGGGGTCGGGAATCTATTTTTCTTTCTTCCACAAGATGGGGCAATCGGAATGAATTCAACTACAAAGGGGCGAGCACCGGAGAGTATCTTTTCCATTTTAAACAGCCGGATTCGGCCAGACCAGAAAGATGGAGCTGAGCCGGTTCTAAAGTTGTTTGGGCAACGTATAGCATTTCCTGAAAATATCAGGCCTGGGTAGACAATAGTTAGGCCAGAGGGGAAAGCCTAGGGCTCATGACCACTCTATCACGTGGTCAAAGGGACGCTGTCCAGCTTCCAGAGCATTCCAGCTCCAGGGAGCTGTAAGGGTCTCTGGCTCAGGAACAGCTGCTGCAAAATTGAGCAAATTTACCATGCAGAAACATTTCCTCACATTAGGAGGAAATTATGGATGAGATATAATGATGCCTACTTTGAACTAAATTATTTTAATATAATCAATCACAATGTACGAATTTCGCCTCTTAATATCTGTGCTGCTTACAATCTGTAGTGATTTCATTCAGTGGAATATTCCACAATGCCTTAAATCAGGCCCTACATAAAATAATTATGACACCAGCGTTTTATTATTCTACCTATGACCTATTTGCAAAAAAAAAAAAAAAACCCTTCTTGCTTCTACCTGGGCATAAATCTATTACCAGATCATTATAAATTTATCTCTGGAAAGAACTTAGGGGAAATGGGCTTGACAACAATTTCTAGATTAAATTAGTATTGTTCAGAAAGATAATTCATGTTTGTGTGTTATTTTTATAACCATTATCTCATTCGATTCTCCCAACAACCTGTAGGCTAAATATTATTTTTATCATCACTCTTTTACAAATATATGTCATGGAATATTTTCTTATTCAAGTATGCACAGCAGGTAAGTACTGGAGGTAGGCATGAACATAGGCCTTTGGATTCTAGTTCTTATAGTCCATGGCTGAGAGTGGTGAAAAGACAGAAAGGGGAGATAGGATTTATGAGAAGGGAGCCAACATGTGCTTATATGAAGGCCAAATACACACTGTATAAGGTAGGAAGCCCAGTCAAATTGGCTTAAACAACAAAAATAATTTATTGACTCACATAATAGAAAAGTCCAGAAGTCCTGGTTGCTCAAAGGATTTCATCATAGACTCAGTCCTTTAAGGTCTTAGTTTCATCTGCCAGTTTCACCTGGTAGCTTTCATGGCTCCAGGCTATCTCCTTGCGGTAACAAAATAAACCTAAGCATATCCAAGTCTCGTAAGGTCCCACTGAACCACATTGTTGAGGAAAAAGTTGTGCCTCTCCTTAAAGTTCCCCATCTGTGAGTCACCCTCTCATTGGCTCAGATTGGGTCAGGAGTCCATGACTGAACCAATCTCAGCTGGGAAGATGGGTGTGGCTTCTTGGCCAGTCCAATCAGAATCCCTGTTCTGAAGCCCATCTCACCCAAACCCTATTGCTAAGAATCTGGCAGTGGTGCACTGTCCAAAAGGAAAGTCAGAGGAGAAAGTAGTTTCAGGGAAATCATAAAATATATCTGCATGTTTTTAGAACTTAACAAATTATAATTTGTTAAGAGACATTGCCTCTTTGAATAAAAATTTATGAAAGTTCTTGGTTGATACACAATTATAAAAAGAAAACAATAAACCACTGTAAAATGTTCTGGAAAAGGCCTTAGGCATTAGCTTTAGAAAACTTTTAAAAACCAGATTCATAGGTATCACATGAGAGACACCTGGTGCCTAAAAAGCAGACAATTCCTCAGTAGCCTTGGAGAGTTCAGATTCTAGAGCAGATAAGTGTTGAAAGGTAGGAAAAAATACCAAGAACAAAAAACTCGCTTGGGTTGGAAACTTGCTTGGTGCTTTATACAAACATGTGAGGAGAGGGGCTATCCGATTAAATCTCCGAGCATATTGTCTCCCCAACCACATATTTCTCCAAGCCATCGTTTCCTCTTTAGTGCAAGGGTTTGGAGTGGTAAGGCCTCCCTATCTCACAGGGTTTTGTGACAATTAAAGGTAATAATGTGCATAAAAGGCTTTGTAAGAATAATATTGTTGGAAATTTTCTGTATCGTTTCGACGTGATATGAAAGAAAGAAACGTCTGCTAGAAAACAGGTTCTACATTGACCTTTCTAAAATAGGTGGGTGTCAGTTACATGTACCCCATCTGCATCAATCTCGAATCTCTCCGAAATTCACCTAATGCACTCCACAGAGTACACACTGAACTTTTTGTACACCCTCAATAGTATACATGAGTCCATATATCTGTTTTCAGGATTGGCTAATTTTAGGGCCCCATTTGCACAAGAAACTATTAAGAATTTTCTAACAAAAATCTAAAATGTTGCTGTACTTTTTCAAAGAGCTAACAGTTCTGAAATGCAATGCCTGTTATTGCTTAATAGAGATGAATTTGAGAAAAAACTCCTATAAACCCTTTCAATTGCCTCTGTGATGCCATTTGTAGAGGTCCAATAGCAATTATCAGGTAGCTCTGCCTTAAAAATAGTGAATGCGTAAGAGTTAGAAACATTTTCTTGGATGTGGCTAGTTGAGTCCATGGTCCAAATATTATTATTTTTCCCAAATCAGACATGCAATTTTAGAAAAATGACAGCTACTTGCCATGAGTTAGACATAAACAAAGGAATTGTACAGGAACAAGAATTAAAAGAAATAGAATTCCCAGTGCTCGAGCAACATTTTCTCTCACTTTAAATCTCAGTGGTAATCATTTATTCTCTTACTTTTTTGTTGTAAAACTAATCCATTGTGATTTTTTTCTTAAT
Organism: Mirza zaza; assembly: GCA_008750895.1. Lineage (NCBI taxonomy): Eukaryota > Metazoa > Chordata > Mammalia > Primates > Cheirogaleidae > Mirza > Mirza zaza. Next base: position 13,450 of record VSMD01128475.1, on the reverse strand, counting down.
ATCTGAAGTCTGTAAGACACCACTCTTGTGTACTCATTGTGCTTCTGGGCTTTAAAGAGAGAACAATATAAAAAATCTCCCCTTTCTCTCTCCAGGCATGAGTAATTTGAGTTAATGGCATCAGTGTTAGGATGTCATTCTTACCATCTCAGCTCCACAAATGAACTCTATCAGCAGAGTTCTGTGACAGCAATGTAAGTTCCAAAATGAAAAGTCCTTTTTCATATTTAATTTGAAATAGAACCTTGGTTGTTCAGGCATTTTGCTGGGTGCTTGGGATGTAGACATGTTAGTCCCCCTCCACATTGTTGACCTTTGCTCTCAACATGGCACCAGCTAAAAATACTTGATTACTAGCCCTGAGAAATATCCTTTTCTTAAACGTAGAAGTTTCAGAAATTCTTCACCAGCCTCTCTCTTCCTCTAACATTCCTTTGCTACTCAGTAGTATCATGAATGCTTTTTACACAAACACTTAAAATTTTCCATTAACTATATTTTCAATATCTTTTATTTAACTCACGAGAAGTATGCTGAAATGTTCTTCCATTTAGAGATCATGCTTTTTCTCTTGACATATGAAAACACAACTTAAACAGATACATTTATAATAATTACAAAATAAAAGCTCAATGACTAATACTAATAGCTTATAGTTTTATAGCATATGTTATACCCTAAGCACTATTCTAAGCATTTTATAGATATTGAGTCATTTAGCCTCTGTATAACAATGGGAAGTAGCTCTATTGGTATTCCTCATTTTTCAGATGAAATAACTGAGGCACAAAGAAACTTACCAAAAGTTATCCAGAGAGTATATGTGAGAGCAGAGATTCCTAACCTGGCAATCAGTCTCCATATTCTGGGTTCTTATCCAATTGGAGATATTCCTATGACATTAAGGATTTGTAATCTGGATTAGAAAAGCAGAGAATTAGGATCTCACTGAAATTTGTTTAGGAATATAATAACTATCTTGTTTATGTGAAGTTAGAGCTAATGATCCTTATGGTTGTTGACTGATACTGACTTGGTAAGGGGCAGACAGCACACTTATCTGTATATGAGCCAATTTCTACAGTAAGACCTTAAGTATGTATGATCTGCTTAATTAATTACCAACCTTGTTCAATTTTCTGTATCACATTGAATGATGTCCACAACTGTGGAATGAATTAAATAAGCAGCTACTGAGCAAGGACAAACATGACAACCTGAGTCACTATCTTGACATAGATCAAGATGATTTTTAGGGTTGAAATCACTTTATTCATTTAGAAAAGGAGGATATGTTGATTAAAACTTTTAGTTATAAGTGACAGAAACCCAAACTTAGGGAAAAGGGGAGACATTATGTAAGAAGAATTGTTTTCCCAATGGATGCAGTCTTAGGGACAGTTGTGACCAGGGACTCCAGTGCTGCCAAGATTCTCTCTTTCCCCAGCTCTGCTTCTCTGTGTGTCAGCTTCATTCTTCTCTGCAATTGGGCTTTCTCGACACAGTGAAAACCATGGCTGCCTAAGCTTGCATGACTAGAAACTTCCAGATTCGGTCTCCTATTTCCAAATGGAAAAATCTCAGAGAAAGGTTGGACATCGAGCCAGTTGTCCAACTCTGTATCAATCAAGTGTGGCCAGGGCGATAAGGTCTAATAAAAACATGGTATCTGTAAACAAAGATTTGTACTTGGGATTGTAGGATCTCTCAAAATAAAAGACCACCTATTTCTAGAAAATAAAAGAGTGGTGGTTGTCCTGGCCAGACAAAACATTAGTGTCCACACAGAAAGGCAGGGTTAGTAAAGACATGGGTCAGCCCCTGACCAGCTGTAAAATAGGACCATTCAAAAACTCCCCCAGTCTCAGGTTTGTTTATAATAACAATAATAATCCTGTCTATTTCACCAAACAGCTATAAGAATCTCCTGAAAGGTGTATGCGTAGTAATTTGAAAAATATTATAAAATTTCAAGGTATGACTGCTGCTATTACTATCTATATAAGTAACTAAATTTGCCATTTTTCACACTGATGCCTGGAGTCAGACTGACACAGCAAGTAGTTTGAACAAATTGAAGCTCATCTAACATCATAGGCTCTGAGTGTACTTCTTCTCGAGCCATATTGCAGTCCAGCTGTGCGTGGTTATTATGCCAAGCTCATCAAGAGATAGTTGAGCTTCTCAGGCAGCAGGAGTAGGAGAAAGAAGAATGAGAGTCAGATGGAAGAGAATAACTCAACCAAAAAAACTTCTGGTTTGTCTACTTTCCAGAGATCTCTCTTCTGAACTCTGACCTACTTTCTGAACTCACCGTTCTACCTTCGAGACAGTTATAAGCTGATTAGTTGCCATGTAGACAAAGATCAATGTTTAATAGGTCAGCAGTGTGTCACCCTGAAGTGAAAATCAGCAAAGGAAAGAAGGATAAATGATAAAAATGGATCAATAGTATGATGTCTACCCTAAGTCAATACCGGATATAGGGATTCACTGCCATTTGGGTACCAACTGCTCTGGTAGTGAGTGATGAGTGACTGACTCTCCTAACTAAAGCTTGCTATTTCATACCTGTGTCTCTTTCCATAATGTTGAAGGGATAATCCCTAAGTGACAATATAACACACTGTTTTTATCACACACTACAATTTCCTAAGCATGTTCTCATACATCATTTATCTAAAATGATGCACTTATGGTCAATTAGACATATTGCTAAACTTGGAAGCTTGAGTACTTGCCACTTAGCCAGTGGGGGCCTTGAGAAAGTTCTGGTCTCCATTCCTTTATTTGTAAATTTGGGATAATAATATCTTTTTCAAAATGTTAGCATGAGGCTTAAATGTGCTGATTTATGAGAAGTTCTCTTTAAAATAAGTGCAAAACTAACATGATTTTTTTCGTAAGGCCCTAATGAAAATCTCAGTATTCAAGAAAAATATAGAATTTCAATGTTTGAACTTAATGAAACTAAGTTTCAAACAGTGCCAAAGACTTGACCAAAGTCACCCATAGGAAGCTGAAAGGTACAGGCCTTCCAGTTCCAAATCCACTCTACTATGTTGCCTCACCAATGGTCCACCAGAGGTGGATATCAATATTTTTTTTTCCTGAACATATTTTGTTCCCCTATTATTTAAGCTAGGAAGAAGGAATGTAATTGAAGACATAGAATGGGCCATCCTAACAATTATCACCCTCTACATAATGCCTATGTTGGTATGCATATTAAGTATGAAATGTCCGATTTCCTTAAGAACTAAGTATGACAGTTGATATCTCTGACATTTCACTTTGGCACTTCTGGTTTTATTTTTATTGTGAAGGTACATCCTCATTCTTTCAAATGCATGGTTTGGCTTGAGATTACCTTTCAAAAAAAATTTTAGAGCAATTTTCATGAAACTATGGATAAGTCAAAAATTCACGTTATTTTCTAATGTGAGTTCTGTCATGGAACCAATGCAGTGCAGATAGCTCAAAATATCAATGAAGTGTTTGGGAAGGATGTGGCTAATGAACGCACAGTACGTGGATAGTTTGAAAAGTTCTGTTTTGGTGATTTTAATCTTGAAATTGAACCATGTGGGTGACCTGAGACCAAAGTGGATAATGATGAGCTGAAAGCTGTAGTGGAAGCAACTCCATCTCAACCTATGCATGAATTAGCAGCAAGGCTTGACATTACTTTCCCAACAATATTGGACCATTTGAAACAAATGGGCAAGGTAAAGAAGCTAGATAGATGGGGAGAGCATGAATTAAATGAGCATCAGAAGAGAAATCATCTTGAAGCTTTCACAACATAAAGGCAAAACTTCCTTTGCTGTTACAACATAAAGGAGAACCATTTCTACACCGTATTGTTACGTGTGATGAAAAATGGATTCTTTTTGACAATTACAAGTGTTCAGCAAATGCTTGGATAAAGATGAAGTGCTGAAACACAGTCCAAAACTGAATATTCATCAAAAAAAGCTAATGGTGTCTGTTTGGTGGTCTAGTGCTGGTATTATCCACTACAGCATCATGAAACCTCGTCAACTGATCACAGAGGATGTCTACTGCAACCAGTTGGATGAAATGATGAGGATGCTTGCAAATGAGCAGCAGAGATTGCTCAACAGAGGCAGGCCAATCCCCTTGCAAGACAACTCTCAACCACATGTCACACAAACAATGCCGCTCAAACCAAGGCTGGACTTGGAAACTTTCTATCATCTACCGTATTCACCAGACCTTGCACCGACTGACTACCACTTCTTCCAATCTTTGGTCCCTTCTTGAAAGGAAAAATATTCAATTTTCAACAAGCTGTGGAAAATGCCTTTTGCAATTTCATCGCCACTCACTCTCCAGGCTTCTTCGCTGCTGGCATAAGCAAGCTACCATGAAGATGGCAAGACTGTGTTGATAGTTTAGGCACATACTTTGACCAATTGTACTGCTTCTTGTTTGAGATATAATAAACCAAAATTTTGATTGGAAATTGGACATTTCATATTTAATGACCTAATAGCAATGATTACATTCATTCCTTCAGCACATATTCTGTGCCAGGCCCCAGACTAAGCAATTCACATACATTAAATCATTTACTCCTCAGAATAATCCTATGAGATAAGTATAATTATTGTTTCCATTTTGCAGATGAGGGAAAGGGAGGCACAAAGACAGAGGTTAAGCACCCTGCCCAAAATCACTTAATAAGTGTCAGAGAGAGTGTTCAATACAGGCCAATTAGCTTCTGAGTCTATAATCCTAACCATTATACTAGACCTTCTCCCAAGGATGCTAAGCTTAGTGCACCATCTTATTATACCTTTCAAAAACTCAAACAAGAGTTAAATGGATTTTCTCCAGAGTTTGGAACTGTCTCTCACATATTTCCACTGGTTTTTCCCACCAGTTCCTCACTCCATATTATCTAGCATTGATCTCAAATCCCCATCTTATCTACATTGATCTCAGAGGTTGAAACTCATTTTGAAGGCTGCTAGGCTAAGCACTTGTCCTCTAGGCCAGCAGTCCCCAACCTTTTTGGTGCCAGGGACCAGTTTCATGGAAGACAATGCTTCCATGGATGGGGGTGGGGCGGGGGAGGTGGAGCTCAGGCAGTGATGCGAGTGATGAGGAGCAGCTGTAAACACAGATGGAGCTTCTTCTCTTGCTCACCCCCTGCTCACCTCCTACTGTGCAGCTGGTTCCTAAGTTTCATGGAAGATGATTTTCCACAGACAGGGAGTGGAGACGCCGCGGAACTCTGCAGCCCAGCGCCTAACAGGCGAGGGACGAGTATTGGTTGGGGACCACAGCTCTAGGTAACCCCACCCGCTGTGGGTTTTATCAGTTTTAGTGACTGTGTGTCCAGGCATGGTTGGAGGACCCACATAGAGACTCACCAGGCTTATTAGCACTATCCTCCCCTCTCCCATGCAGGAAGAATGCTTCCCCAGAAAAAAGGATGGTGTTGGAAGTTGACTGCTCCCCAAGTGGCAGGAGAGAGTGGTATAAGGAAGTCACACTGACAAAGCTTAAACAACAACCACAGATACTTGGCCCACAACAGAGGAGTTAAACAGGAATGCTTGAGGACAGGGCCTTACTTTAAACACTGCAGGCATTTTCCACACTTGGCAAATGAACTTGAGATGGGAACAACTTTTCCTTTGGTCTCAGTTCCCAGGAGCCTTTCATAGAGTGAGCATCTCATTGTACTGAATTTAATTTAAAATATACTATAAAATCATATTTATCATATAAAATTATCACATACTAAACATTACTGAATATATTATATGTTTATAAATATATTTAGGTACTGAGGTTTTTTACGCTAGAACAGCAGTGAGTAGTTTCAAACTCAGAGGATGCAATAGGTTTTACTACTTCATGGAGTTAGTTGAAGGTATAAATAGAGGATATGTAGCTAGCACACCATCTTAAACTCAGTGGGAAGTTAAGCAGCCACCTAAATACAGTTTCTTTTGCTCCTTCATCTATTCAGGACAAGTATAGCTACTGCAGATAAGCACCAATCACCATCTTTATATGGGAAACCTACATCCTCAGTTTCCTGACAGATTTTTACCTTTCTGATCCCATGAGTATCACTCTGCCTTTTCAAGAGCAGTTTCACCAATGGAAGTTCCAAACGATACAAGGTAAACACACCAACTTTGTAGTTCAAAGGAGTTAGTATTGCAAGAACACCTATTAACTCTTGACTCAGTTATATATATATATATATATTTATTTATATTTATATATATACACACACTAGCAAGCAAGTAGGCTATGAATACCAATGGGTTTGCAGTATTTTGAAGAGTGATGTTGACCATATGAAATCTTCACCTCACTAGCTGCCATGAAACCTTATTCCTAAGGGAGGTTCAATTTTGCAATTAAAATTAGAAATGTGATTCTCTGGGCTTTTACCAGTAAATTTAGCCTTCAGCCTGGCTGAAGAGAGGCTCTGATTTAATTGGGCAATAGCACTTCATTCCTTGCATGAAGTGCCTCCATCGCTTCTCCAAGGAGCAAATCCAATTGCCTCTCATTCGTGCCCATGATACAGGGGCACTGAGGGGAAGGCTGGTCAGGGTTGTAAGAGAAAAGGTGAGGCTGCAGGCAGGGATTAAGCAATACCAGCACTAAACTGAGTAGGCGCTTTGGCGGTACTTCTAGGAACAAGACTAAACTTGGGTCTTATTACTCCTAAGACTCTTTCCCTAGGTTCTGAATGTCCTCTCCCCCAGTTCTCAGTTGTCAAAGGACAAACACAAGGGCCGGCTCCATCATGCTCTACAGTCCGCTGCGGTTGCTGCAGTCTCTTGAAGACAGCCCTGCCCGCTTCACTGCAAGAGGCCCTCATAAATTTCAACATGAAATCAATTTCGCTATAGGCAAAAGGGTGTTTCATTGTCCCAATATTTGCACTTGGCTAAGCCATATCCACTGGCCAAAGGAGTACTTTTTATTTATTTATTTATTTATTTATCTTCTCAGAAATGAACAGAACATGTCTGCTGAGGGTATAAGGCAAAAATTTCATGAAAGCTGTCAAGTGCAAATAGTCCCGTTTTAAAAGAAGGAGGTGGGGCTGGGCCTGTGGAACAAAGCCCCCCTTTGAAGACTAGCGATTCTAATTTGGAGGCATTTCCCACTCCCACTTCCAAATCTGCATCATTAAACCATGAACGAGTGAAGAGTAATAATTGTGTGTGAGCTGAGTATTTCTTAATGATTTTCTGTCTTATACCCAAAGCAAATAAGCCAAATGCTTACTCAAAGCCTAGGAGGGGAATAAGGGTGGGACTTGGTTTTGCAATTTCTTTTTTTTTCTATAGTCTTTCTTCTTCCACTGAAAGTGTCTATAAAATTTTTAAAGGAAAGTAGGTTGCTAAAATGTACTTAATTTGCCATGATAGATTGAGTCCATGCTTCAGTGACTGTAATTGAATCTGTGACCTATTTCTTTAGTAAAGTAGAAATAGTCTCTGGGGTTTTTGTCACTACCATCTTTTAATGAAATTCAAAAAGACTGTCAAAATGTCTACACTTTTTCTACTGGTTGTTAATGTTATTACTTTACAATTTGTTACTTTTTAATTAATCTTAATAAATGTGTACACACTCTACCTGGCCGTTGGAAATGCTAGACATTGATTCTTCAGTGTCATAAAGTAATGCAAAATTAACAGAACAGAAAGGGCACAGCAGCCAGGAAAGGTTTTGATATATTTTGGTTCCACTTTTTCGAAATATATAAGGCATCAGTTTAAGAATCTTCCCCAAGAAGAGGGGTCGTGGAGCGTTAACAGCAAAAGGCTGAGGGGCTGTGCTGTGGCCTCATCTCGCAGGTGCCACCACTAACTGCACCCTCTGTGCTTACAGGCTGCAAACGTGGCACGCCAACAGCCTGGGGGAGCAATATTTTATTGACAAAATGTAAGAGAAAATATGTTCGGCTGCTTTTAAGCAGTGGTGTAGGAGGGTGTTACAGAACCAGATGGTCTAAGTTAGTCTTTCATTTGCCAAGAGGACAGGAAAACACTGCCTGCTCTGCAACTTAACTGGTGGTGGCCGCTTTGCCAGTGGACGGTTGGCTGTGGTTTCCAGGGACAGTTGTTCCTCCAGAGTCCAAAGTTCCCAAGGCTCCGGTGAGTTCTGAGGTCCATCTCCTACAGAGTCTGGGGTGGGAGTGGGGAGTTTGCCTTCAGGTCTCTGCAATGATGGTGCCAACAGGAAAGCTTTGCAGCGGTCACAAATATGGCCCCAGATCACACATCTGCGCCATTTGACCCACCAAATCTGAGAGTGGGGCCCAGCAGCGGTAGCTGGCAATTCTGTTGCTCCCTTGTTCATGAACCGCTAAGCTAGAGAAACAGTTAGGGTGGCTGGAGCCTGGCGGTGGGGTAATGCGTGGGAAATCGGTCCCATCAGGGGCAGACTGTAAACTATCAGGAGTGCTCCTGTTACCTACCTATACTCAGGGCTTTTCTATCTCTTTTCCTTTGATATTCCTCTGGCTAGAAGACATCATCTCTCCCTCCCCCTTTAACTCTTCCCAATCTCTATGTTTCAAAATCTTAGCCACTTTCCAAGATTCTTAGGAATGTCTCTTATCCTCCAAAGTCTTTTCTGACTTCTTCAAGAGCATTTGGTCCATCTCTTCACTGAAACCTCAAGGATGCAAGGTTTTTCTTGTAGCACTTATATTTAGCTTTGTGTCCCTAGGAAATAGGCCCTTTAAGGGCAGATGGTCTGCCTGGTCTTTGGTGTATCCTAGCAACCCTATTATGATGCAAGGAAGGAGATGTTAAAATGACTTTTGAAACACAAGGAGTTTTATTCAGTTGAAAATATAGACAATAGCCAATGAATCTATATTGGTTTCATAAGCACTCTGATTCTCCCCTTTGGTAATCAAAGTAGCTCTCTACTCATAGGCCAACAGCTGGATCTCACTGTCAGAATGTTCTAGAAACACAACTAATGGTTCCACACTTACAGAGTCAGCTGCCAAGTCTTATGCTAAGTGCTTATAACTGAAAGATAAATATGGTCTTTGTCCTTGAAAAGCACACATTTCTAATGGGAAAAAGAACTTATAATCAGATCATTTCAATGTCCACCATAAGTAGAGAGTGAGGCCCAAAGATCAATGTGAGCACTGACAAAATTGCCCTCAGACCCCACTCTAGAGTTACACAAAAATATTAGTTGGAAAAAATATATGTCTTAAGTCTTGAAGGATGAGGAAGACTGGCCAGGTAAGAAGAGCACAGAGGGGTGTTCTAATAAAGAGAACAGCCCAAAGACAGGGAGGCGTACAAAGCGTCATGGTAAGGGGGAGAGGTGCGTGGACGGCAAGTCCTCCAGTGTTGTTGGAGCATAAATTTCTAGCTGGAGACTGGCAAGGAGGTAAGGCTATGTCTCAGAGCAGGGAACCAGATCACAGAGGGCTTTGTAGTCCATGCTAAGAAATTTGGGATTTATTGTGGAAGACTTGGAGAACAATAGAAGAGAGGTAGTGACTATATTTGCATTTAAAATAGATCATTCTGGCTCCAATGGTGAGGAGGGTTCAAAAGGATGAGGCTGGATGCTGATGAGAGAGGACAAGATGAGCCCTGGGCATGTGCAGATTTCCCAGGGGACATGGAGTAGGATTCTCAAACCAATTAGAACAATGAGGTCTTTCTCATTAAGAGCAAAACTCGAGCAGAGTATAGTTCTGAGTGAGACACAGCAGGCCTTTTTCCTGGTAGGAGCAGGAGCCCGGCTGGTTTAAATGAGAATAAGCTCATCTTGTATGAGTGGCCACAATACCTCCTTCATTTGATTTATAAGGATTTCCAGCCTGTGGACTTGAACCTAACGGGCCATAATGGCTTGAACAGGCAGTCATCAATCATTATCATATCTCCCCAAACCTCTACACAGGCTGACTTGGAGTCATAACTATTCACTCTCTCAATCTTGCCATCTACATGTTTAAACTTCCTAGGACATATTTCCGAGGGGATCCCCAAGATGGCTGACCAGCTGCCAAAGCATCTCAGTAAGAAGGAGAAGTTTTAGATAAAAGAGAAAAAACAAACAGACCAACATAGATCGGATGTGGGTCTGAAGGAAAGGTGCCAGAACCTTCTGGAGGCTCCATGGGAAGAAGCTGCAGATCAGAACAGGAAGGAGCAAGGTATCAGCAAAGATCAACCACCAAGAGCCTTGGAATCCAGCTAGAAGGGTAGACAGAGCGATTTGTTTCTTCCTCCCTCGCGGCTCTGAGAGTTGGTGGGTTCCTGAGCTGCTGGAGAGGCTTTCTGTCCACATGAGCCCAGAGGCTGCTGCTGCCAGTGAGCTGGGAGCTTCTTGTGGGCAGAGCTCCACACCAGGCTCCCAGACCCACTGGGGTGCTTCCTGCCCCGCAGACCCAAGCCAGGACGGCAGACGCCATATTGCTTCTCTGCCCACTCTGTGCCTTTCTCATCCTCAGGAGGCTTCAGCTACTCAGGTTTCATCTCACTCATTCCCACACAGACAATTCCAAACTCCAGCTCAGACTGCAGGAGCCACAGCGGTCCAGCAGGCCCAGGTGATTTGTGTGACTCCAGAGCCTGGACATTCTGGGCAGACAGCTTCCTGGTGAGAGGATCGGAGATGACTAGAGTGCTAGCATTCCTCCCTCTAGACTCATTTCTACCTCTTTCCCTCCCCTATCTGTGGCTACCGAGAGAGACAACTGAGTCACCAAACTGAGGCTTCCACAGAGAGTGGGGCTTAGACCTTTCTTCTTGGGGTCCTGCAGCAGACTGAGGGGTGCTTGGTCTGTGATCTCCCTCCCTAGTATCACTTGCCCAGCAACTCCATCAGAATAGGGCACACCCCGATGTGGAGGGACATCGGTCCTGCCTGGGCACCCCATGGATGACTCGGGACCAGCGTGCTTGTACCTGACGTGGCCAGGGATTGATCTTCTCAGTCCTGGGAGGCAATGGAGCCCACATGGGCAGATCTGGGGGAGGGAACAGTGTGGGTCCTAGCTGCGGCTTGCTTGCTAAGCACCCCTTCCCTCACGGGAGGGCCACACTCTCAGCTCAGGCCAGGATCCTGGGCAGGGAATCACCCAGCCTGCAACACAGCTGGCTGGCTGGAGCTCCTGCCTGCTGGAAGATGCTGGGGGAAGACCATGGAACAGAGAAGGGAAGAGAGGAGTGAGGCCCACTGCAGACTGCAAGATTGTGAATCTCAGATGACCCCTCCTCCACAAGCAGACTTTCTGGTTGGGTGGAGCCACTTCAGCCCCTCCTTGGTGGCTTTTCCAAGAAGCTGGAAGCAGACCTTTGACTCTGCCAAAATAGCTGCCTTGCCAGCTTTTGTAGAGTCTGAGGGCAAGCTCACCCAACCCAGTCCCACCCAGCTGCTCTCCCCGACTTGTGTCTGCTGTGGCAGAGAATAATGAGTCACCTGGAAGTTCCAAGGTACCACCAACCACCTGAGGTATTGAACTGCTTCTCCTGAGGGACTAGAGCTGGTCACAGGACCCCAAAACAACACTGCAGCTTGTTCCTTCCAGCAAGCACCATCTACTGGCAGGGAGATCAATTTCCACAGACCTTTACACCATTTACTGACTCAATTTTACAGGGTGGGAGGGGGTCCGAGGAGTGACCATTTTGGGGAGCCTATCCCTCCCCATAGAAAAACTGAACTACTGGATAAGGGTGGAAAGATCCCAGCCTGAGGCCTTAGCATGTAATTGTCTAGGCACCTCCCCCATGAACAGCCCTTCTGGTTTGGAGAGCTTGTCCTGACCCTCCTACCAGGGACTCCTCTAGAGACCAAAAAGCAACTTCTGAACCCTGCTGAAGCTTTGCAAAACCTTTCTTGCTCCTGCAATCCAGCCATGATTTGTCTTGCTCCTCCTCCCACCTCAGGGGGAGTAGAAATTAAGCAAACTCCTGGGAGCTCTAGGGTCCCTCCTAAAGCTTGGGGCATTTATATGACCAATTTGTGGTACAAAAGACCACAGGCACAAAAGACTATCCTGGCAGCTGGCTCTCCAATGCAAACATCAATCAAGGACAGGAGAACAACCCCACAGCTAAGCACAGCGCCTCCCAACTCAAGCAAACAGGCAGTGGCTGATTCATACTTACAAGTACCACCCATCATCACTGAGATTAAGCTGGAAAACCTGACTCACTACACACTGTTGGGAAGAGGTGAAGACAGCAAGTCAGAAGTAACCTGACAGGTACACCAAACCTGCTAGAACACCCCACAGGCAACTCAGGATCAGCACTCCTCTCCTTGGCATGTTCAGGGGTTGATCTTCAGGGATCCAGAGACAGGTCCATAAGCCAGACTTAGCAACCACAGGTCTCAAATGGCAGGCCACATGAGAATCAATCAGTGAAAGAACTCCAAAAATATGAAAAATCAAAGCAAAAGGACACCCCCAAAAGAAAACAACTCCTTACCAATGTATAGCAAAATGAAATGAAGATAAAGTACTTCAAATATGGATTGTAAGAAAACTCAATGAAATACAAGAAAAAATAGTAACCTAACACAAAGAAACCATAAAAACAATGCAGGAAGTGAATGACAAATATACTAAGACAATCAAATTATTAAAAAAAAATGAAACACAGCTTCTGAAAATGAAAAATTCATTCAAGGAAATCCAAAAGACAATGGAAAGTCTTAAGAATAGGCTAGATCAGGCAGAAGAAACAATCTCAGAGCTTGAAGACAATACCTTTGAGTTAAATAAGTCAAAGAGAAAGAACTGAGAAATAAGAGGAACAAACAAAACCTACAAGAAATATGGAATTATGTAAAGAGGCCTATCATAAGAATCATAGCCATCCTTGAGAATGAAGAAGAAAATACACAAGGGTTGGAAAATCTATTTCAGAGAATAATTGAGGAAAACTTCCCTAGCCTTACTAGAAATCTAGATATCTAGGTACAAGAAGCTCAAAGGACCCCTGGGAGATTCATCATAAAGAGGCAATCACGGCCGGGCACGGTGGCTCACGCCTGTAATCCTAGCTCTCTGGGAGGCCAAGGTGGGCGGATCGTTTGAGCTCAGGAGTTCGAGACCAGCCTGAGCAAGAGCGAGACACCATCTCTACTATAAACGGAAAGAAATTAATTGGCCAACTAATATATATAGAAAAAAATTAGCTGGGCATGGTGGTGCATGCCTGTAGTCCCAGTTGCTTGGGAGGCTGAGGCAGCAGGATTGCTTGAGCCCAGGAGTTTGAGGTTGCTGTGAGCTAGGCTGATGCCACGGCACTCACTCTAGCCTGGGCAATAAAAAAGTGAGACTCTGTCTCAAAAAAAAAAAAAAAAAAAGAGGCAATCACTATGACACATAGTCATCAGACTGGCCAAAGTAAACATGAAAGGCATTCCTGTGACCTTTAAGATG
>VSMD01128472.1:0-13039 GCA_008750895.1 Mirza zaza | reverse complement strand
GTGGGCGCGATCATGCCCACCTTGCAGATGGACGCTAAGGATTGGAAAGAACAGGACGCTTGCCCGGGACCATGGGGAAAGAACCCACATCTGCCTGGCTCAGGTCCCATGTTTTATTCTTGACACCCAAGCGTGGTGCTGAGAGGACAGGTTTGGGTTCCAGGATATGTAATGTCCAGAACATCAAGTGGCACCAAAGCCCTTTTTAGCCAACAATCCCCCATCCATCCGTCCGTCTGTCCCACCAACCCACACTCGTGAAACCCTGCTGTGCACCTCAGGTACACAGAGAGAGGCAAGGCCCAGACCCTGCCCTTTACAAGTCCACATCCGGTACGGGGGCAGCACCTCTGACTCAGCACAGGGAAGGCAGGGAGGGCTTCCTGGAGGAGAGGACATCTTTATTCCTTTGCCAAGAGCACATCCTGGCAGCTCGAGGACTCGTAAGAGAGGGTCTGTTGGTGCTTAGGAAGCTCCAAGTCTTCTAGAGTTGTAGCCAGACAGGGAAAACCTCTCTCCGGCGTCAAAAAGAGAAAAGTGTATGTATGTGTGTGTGTGTGTGTGTGTGTGTGTGTGTGTGTGTGTGTGTGTTTGACTGGTTTTACTGATTGAGGATTTGGGAGTTTCCTTGTATCCTATTGTGTTTTTGAGGAGGCACAAACAAGGGCAGTCACACTAACAGCTCCCAGGCAAATGCCAGCCAGCACTGCCAACCCCAGAGGGCTTTGTTCTCCGCCAGCCAGGCCTTCCCAAGCTACGCGCCCACAGGCCGCCCTCCCTAAAAGGGGCGGCAGGCATTATTCTCTCGGCCATTCCGTGGTCTGCCTTGGCCCTAACAGAGAAGCCACCCATCGGTCCCCAGTGAGGACAGGCAATGTCAGGCACCCTGCCCTGGTCCCCATGGAGTTCAAAGGCATAACCTCCAAAACACACAAATGTCTAATTACGAAGCCTGCTTGGCGCCTCAAGCAAAAACCAGGCACACACAGGTCTGGTGGGTCAGGAGAGTCCACCAGGGCCTGCAGGTGACGAAAGCCCCAAATCAGGGTTTGCCTTTTTGACTGTCAAAGACTCTTTAGTCCTTGCAGCAGTATTGACTGAACTCACTACATGCCAGGCCCAGGACCAAGAGTCAGACTAACTCAGCAGTTCAGCCGGACGCTGGCCCTCCCCTCCCAGCCCAGCGTGCAAGGCTGGACCCTGCTCACCTGGGCAACCTGATTCTTGCCCTGGTGCTCGGAGAGTGTCCCTGACTCCTGGGACGCCTGGAACGTGGCATGGTACTCAGTGCCTCACACTGTAATGAACTGCCACTGACACCTGCCTCTTCCATCAGCTGTGGGTTCCCCAAGCACAGGGGATTTTTAAATTCATCTTCAAATGCCTAAAACTTAAGAGAGACTGTGAGCTAGCTCGGCAGACGTTCGTGGGGCGAACGAAAGAGCCCAGAGGAGGCAAAAGTAAAGGGCGTCGCAGCCAGAGTCGGGAGACGCGCTTGTGCCTGGGCCTTGGTGTTAGCAGGAGTGTCCTCCTCCCTCTCTGGGTCTGGGTTTCCTCCTCTGTGACAGAGGTGAGGACTGTGTCTGAGAATCCATCTCTGCACCGGGCTGTCGCGCAGAGCGGGATGCAGATGTGTCAGCCCGTAGATCAGGCTCCCCCGTTCCAGATGCAGGGCTCCGCCTGGAGCCCAGCCAGGCCCCGCGCCCACCCCTCGGCAGCCCGGGCTCACCTCTGCTCACCGCAGGGCCCAAGCGTCACGGCTGAGAAGCCCTGGACAGGACGCTCTGTGGCGCAGGAGTGGGAGGGCTGGCTGGAAGCCTGGCTCTGGCCCTGTTCCCCATGTCCTCGGGCGATTCTCCTCCTTCTGGGGACCCAGGTCTCCTCTGGTGTTCAGAGTGAGCGGCCCAGACGGGATTGAAGGAGGCAGCCAGCGAGGCGGGGAAATGGCTACTGGATCCCGGAGATACGAGCAGCTCGAAGCTCCCGTACTCAGACCCCAGGGCGCCTCTCTGCCCGCTCCTCAGGGCCAGTAGCTCTGTGGGCCCTGGTTTCCCTTCCCCACTGGCCCACTGTAACGCCATCCTACTTGCCAGGACAAAGATGACGCCATTGGCTGGGGGATGGGAAGGGGATATTGGTGGTGGGGGGTGGGGTGGTCCGTAGCCCTGAGTGCAAAATACAAAGACTCCTCTATGCAAGGCTTGAGCTGGCAAGGAGGAGCCATGCAGGCTGGGGACATCCAGATGGCAGGAGCTGTAATGTCACGCCCCTGCTGCTCCACTCCACCAGCCTTTCCTGATGCTCAGAGGGGAAAGTGATAATAACAACAGGTCTTCTGGCGAAACCTGTGTTGAACAGGGGTCCCCTGACTCAGCGAGGCCTTAAGAACCCTTGGGGGAGTAAAGAGGGTAGGGTGGGGCTGCAGGTCGAAGCAGAAGGGCCCTGGGCCGTGAGCCTGATGCAGCTGCCTGACCCCCAGCAGGCTTTGGACTTCTCCGAGCCTCAGTCCCTCTCTATAAGATGAGGCCAGTCCCTTCCTCTGGGGCTGTGGGGACCACCAGGAAGGAAGGACGTGACCGTGGGGCTGAGATAATTTGATGAGAACCTTCTGGATACCAGGAAGATGGGAGCGTGGTGCAGAGCCCCCTGCCTAGGCCGCCCTCCTGACCTCTGCCCTTCCCCCGCAGGCCCTCTCTCCAGCCCCCACCACCATGGCCTTCACCCCTGCACCCCTGGAGGACACATCCACACGCCCCCAGTTCTGCAAGTGGCCGTGCGAGTGCCCAGCGTCCCCGCCCCGCTGCCCGCTGGGGGTGAGCCTCATCACAGACGGCTGCGAATGCTGTAAGGTGTGTGCCCAGCAGCTCGGGGACAACTGCACCGAGGCCGCCGTCTGCGACCCCCACCGGGGCCTCTACTGCGACTACAGTGGGGACCGCCCGAGGTACGCAATAGGAGTGTGTGCACGTAAGTGAGACCTTCCCCTCCTCCCCCCACCCCCAGCACCCCAGCTCTGGCCCGAGGCCCCCCTCCCTGGGCACACCCACAGCGGTTTCCCCGGCCAGGCTTCTGCTCCGGAGGTACCCCCAGCCCAGCCCATGGTCAGAGGTCAGAGGCTGGGCCTTCCTGGGACGAGAGGGACGCCTGCACTGGTCATGCCTGCACGACCTCGCTCCTTGCTCTGTTCTTGATCCTGGAGGCACACTCAGGGCTGTCCCCAGGGGAGAGACAGCCACCACAAGAGACCTAAGCCTAATTTGTTCTCCGAGTGGTAGGATCCTTCAGCAGATGCTCACAGCTCCCAGGGACTGCACAATTCCAGACATTGTAATAACATTGTAAATGAAAATGATATGGTTTTACAAAATCCAGTAGCCTTGAAAGAATGAAAACCAGCAGTGAGCAACCATTCCTTCCTGCCACCCCGCCCATGTTCCTCTGGTTACTACGGTCACTTTTAACTTTTTAGCCCTTTCTTCTGATGGCCACCACTATATATCCCATGTCTTCTGCTGTCTCTTAATTAGCTTGACATATCAATTTTGTATATATTAACAATATATTCCCATATGATGACTTAGCTCCTCCATACCACCAGATACTTCCCTGTATTTCAAATATTGTCATAATTTTTGGCTACGCAACCCTCAGTGTTTACAATGTTATGATCATGTAAATATAGTGCAGTATAAGTATAGCGTGCTGGTCTGAATTTTCTCTCTTATGATGCCTATTGTTATTCCTGGAGTTTCTCATTGCCTTTGCTTTCTCTTTACTCTTGGTCTATGATAGTGTTTTCATGTTCAGAGGGAGAGTTGTTGCTGTTTGTTGTTTGTTCACTCCTCAAGTGTTCCATCACGGGTATTCTGTCCCTTCTCGTTCCCAGAGACCTCATTTCTGAGACTTTCTGACATCCTTCTATCTGTACTTGTATTCCCTTAACTTGAATCACCTGAACATTACCTGAAATACAAGGCCCAGCATGACGAAGAGAGGTAACCAGGCGTTATGACACAGCAGCCTAACTTCTGAAAGGTCCCACAAAGTCTCAGAAACCCAAGACCCCCCTTCTTCCCTCTCAGTGTTGGATCAAACCTTCCCCATAACCATGGCTCCATACACACCCCGATACCTGTTCCCCTACTGCATAGTCTCTTACCCTCAGCTAACCCATTGTATTTCCTGCAGCTGGTTGTTGATGAGGGTTATACACATAATTCCCGGTCAGACAACCCTATCTGAGCCTCACAGTCGATCCATGGCACTTTCTTGTCTTTTATCATGGGTTGGTTCAGGCTTCAACTTTCATACCAAGTCATGTGTCTTCAGCTTTGTAAGTAACCACCCCACTTCCTCCCATCCTTCCAGTTTTATTTTCCTTTTATCTAGCAGTATGTTCAAAGAGAATTTGCAGCATTACCTGCACAGAATCATCTGATGTGCTGGCTAAAAATGTCACTCCTGAGCCCTACCCCAGACTTGTTGAGTCAGGTTCTCTGGAAGTGGGGATGGGGTCTATACCTTTACCGAGATGCCCAGGTGGTTTTCATGCACGCTGAAGTTCAAGACTGACCGCTGATACACACACGGTCCGTCATCTACCCCCTCCTCGTGACCCAGGTAGGGAAGCCTGGCCTGGGTTTCCTGAACTAGAACCGTCTGCCTCATAATTTCTTTCCCTTTTTAAAAACATTCTTCAGGATCATTAAAAAAAGCAATTTTGTTCATTGCAATTATATTAATCTCTAAAGCTATATTGAGATCTTATCATGTGCCAGGCACCATAACTTTATAGACATTCTCCCTTGGATCCAGAGGTTGTGTGGGCCAAGAAACTGCCTCTCCCGCCTACCTTCCCCATGGGGGGCCTGGAAACCACCTTCCCCATCCCCACCCTTAACTCTTTGCATCTCAGTCCTGCCTTCACTTACTATATATATCTCCTTGACTTTCGAACACCATGAGCCTCTGTGTATTTCCTGTTCTTTTATTTGGAAAAACAAGCAAAAACTATGGTCCAAAGGAGATTATAATAGGTGATACACTTACCATGGTTTCGCTGGTCAGGGAGGCTTGAGATAAATATGACCAAATAGGAGTTACAGAAATTCTCAGAGGCTTTAAATGTTCATGTCCACCGTTAAATTCCGAAAGGGAGCTAGCATGAGCTCCACAGGAAGCTTTTTTTTTTCTAAAAGAGTGGAACACTGAACTCTTGTCCAGGTAGATTCTGACCCACCGACCTCACCCCCCACACACATACACACACACACATCACATACACACGTGCACACACAAACACACGCACACCTCGCTAGTGTTCTACTGCACATGTTCCCAGAAATGCTGCCAGAGTGTCTGAATTCATGAGACCCTAGTGAACAAAGAGGGCAGTCCAGGGAGGGTCTATATGTAGAAGAAGAAGGCATTTCTGGGCCAGAGGGAAAAGAGAAAGAAGGGTCCCTCTAATAAATAGACAGTCTTTTAGCAAATAGTCCGCTCAGCCAACAGACAGTCCCCAAGACAGGCTAAATATGTCCTTGGATATTTCCTTGTAATTAGGCCATGACAAGGAGGTAATAACACGAGCAATTGAAACCCTGGCACGTATGGCTCAAACAGAGGACAGTGGGGAGTACGGCAACATGCTGAACGTAAGCCCTTGCTATCAGAGATGGCCCTGCTGTGCCCAGCCACGGTAAAAAAGTGAGGTCTTGTCCAGTCTGCTCTGTTTTCAAGAGAGTCTAGAAATCCAGATTTGTATATTGTTTGTAAATGTTGGCAATGCATTCAGAAATCTTTTAACAAACATTCTGTGGGCCAAACTAAATACGTCTGTGGGCAGAGAGTGACCTCTGAATTAGACCGTTCGGCTATTTCGGTTGTACAAACACTACCCTACATTTAATGCAGCTGGGTCAGGCCTGAGGGCATTGTGGTTTGCTGGAAAGATCATATTTACAGGCAGACAGACTTGGCCTGGCTCTGCCACTTGTGAGCTACGTGACTGTGGACACATCACTTAAGGAGCCTGATAAAACCAACCTCACATGGTTGTTAAGGAATCAACAGGGGAATGCAAAAAAAAAAAAAAGTGATTGGCTGCTTTTAGTTTTTATTTTATTTGCTTTGTTCTAACTTTCCTTTGTAGAAGACATCTCTGTCTTGTCCATGGTCATCCTAAGAGGAGGTGGCAGGTCTGGTTCCAGGACTAGACCCCACAGTCTAAGGAAGCAGTAAACTCACTCATAGTCTTTGGAGCTAGACAACCTGAGTTCAAATCTCAGTATCACCACTAACTAGTACTATGACTTCAGGCAAACTACTCAACCTTTTAAGGCTGGGTTTTCTCATCAAGGACAATGTGACACAGAAAGCCTGCCTCTCTGGGGGGCTGGAATGCCAAGTGCCTGCTACCTGGTAGGAACCCAGTAAAGATCAGGGCTCACCCCAGCTCTCATTCATCCGTTGATCATTCAAACAATGAACATACATAGGTGAGTGACAACACAAAAATGGGGTTACAACAAGGCATGACCCACTGTCCTTGTTCCCACAGGGCTGACAGTCCTTGGGGGTGTGGGTGAGGGGAGTGAAGGCCCCGATGGTAGAGCAAGGTGACTTGAGCTTCTGGAAGTCCTTCAATAAGAGGAAAGCTAACCAGGTCACCTCTGGACTTGCAAATCTGAGATTAGATAGGAGGCGACAAAGGAAACTGGCTTCACCATCTCGCCAGGAGCAGTTCCTTGGATTAATTAGAAAGAAAGTGAAGGAGGAGGAAACTCGTGAGTCTGCTGATGGGGCCGTCACAGCCACTGGGCGTCCCCCTCCCTAGCCTGTCGCGGGCAGGCCGCCCAGAGCAGGGGCAGCACCACCCTCCTGCCCGCTCAAAGCCCCACGGAGGCTGCAGCAGCTCCTTCTAGATACAGTGCTTCTCAGCCTCCGCTGTGAACTGGATTCACCTGGGAAGCTTTAACAGCTACTGAGGCCAGCAAAAGAAAAATACTGAGATGCATGTCCGCCCCCATGTCCTGAGGCATGATGTGGGCAGAAGAATTTTTAAAGCTCCTCGGGTTCCACTGCGGTTCCCATGTGCAGCTCATGGTGAGAAACCAAGGACTCCAGGCACCCCGTACTGACCTCTCCCTCCTGAGCGTCCACGCAGGGGCTCAGAGCTGTGGGCTTAGCCCTCTCCCTCCTCCCCACCTTCTCCCACATACAAACACACATGCACCCGTGCACAAACACACACACACAACCCTTCCTGGAGGGAGGGCGGGCAGGGGTGACTCAGAATGCAACGAGGAGAGACTCACCCAGCGCTTCCTCTGCTCTTGCTCCTGCTACGCCCCCTCCTCCACTGGGGTCTGGTGGGAGGACATGGGCTGTGGTCAGATCCCCCAGGTTTATCATTCGCCAGTTCCATGACCTTGATCAAATGAGTCGTTTAACCTCTCTGAACTTTCCTGTCCTCCAAATGGGGAAAATAAAACTGTTCCCGTGAAGTGACCGGGAGGACTGAGTGAAATAACATATCCGATGGTGCCTGGCACAAGATCAGAGGGCCAATAAATGGCGTCCTTCCTTTCTGCACCGACACAATAACTACCCCCAGGAAAAACAGTAGCCGTGGAAACGTTCACTCAGAGACTCTGCTTCCTGCTCTGGTCACCTGGGACTGGTGACTTCACCTTGCTGCGACTCAGTTTTGGAGTTTTGTATGGAAAATGAAGATGACAACGTGACAGTGTTTCCTTAGGGAATGGAATATGTAACAAGCAGGACACAGAGGAGACCCAGTGCCCAACCAGAGACAGTACTTACGAAACCTTCCTGCCTACTCGATATTAGGATTTACTATTAATAACCACCCTTAGGCAAACCCAGGGGACAGGACAGAACTATTGGCAGACTACAGATTCCAGATCCCCCTCCTCAGGTGGCACTCTTGCCACCCAGGGGCTCTCTGCCTGTGTTCCACAAGCTGTCCTCAAGAGAGAACATGATATCAGGGGTGACATCTGGCCCAGCAGCCCCCAAACTTGCCCTGGAGCTCCGGGCTGGCATAACCAACTCCATGTGGCCACTCGGATGTCAGCCAGCATCTCAAGCCTAATGAAGGACGCTGGGGTCCATTTACCCCAAATCCTGCTCCTGCTAGGAGGAGAGAGCTTCTCCCTCCTTCCAGGACTCGGGTCACAGGAATAGAAGTCATTCTTGACTTGTCCCCTCCCCCTCATCCCCCTCCTTCAGCAAGTCCTGGCAGCTCCTTCCAAATCTATCTAGAAGCTGTGCCTTCTCATATCGGCTCTGGGCCTCTCCCTCTCGCCTGGGTTCCTAGGTGGCCCTGACGCTACCCTTGACCTCTTTAATCTACTCTCAGCTCAGCGCAGTGAGTGTCCCTGTAAGCAGTTCGCTCCCCCACCCAGCAGTTCCTTATCAAGCAGCCCCTGCGTCAGGCACAGCTCTGGGATCTCGCAGCTCTGCATCCTCCTCTGAGCCTAGGAGGAAGCCTTCTCTCACCTCCTCTCCTTCTCCCCCAACACCTGGCCCTGTCCCATCCTAGGCCTCTCCTACTCGGGCCTTTACACATAAGGCGGCCTCCTCTTTACCTAGAAGGTTCCTCCCTGGGGCACGGGCACTCCTCGCCTCCTGCAGGCCTGCGCAGCAGCAGCATGGCCTCAGCGAGGCCGTCCCACCCACTTCACTTGAGTTTGCAGCTGTCCCGCACTCCCAACTCCACCTGCTCCCCTTTTCTCCCAGACACTTGTCACCATTGACTGCCACCATCAACATCAACAGCAGCACTACAGGCTCTATGTGTCTTTCCTCTGCCACCTCCACCACACTGTAAGCTCTTTGGGGACATGGCTTTTGTCTGTTTTGTCCACTATTCAATCCCCAGCACCTAGAAAGCTCCATAAATGAGTGAATGGAATGCGTGTTTCCAGGCATCCTGGCTTGGTTTACATGCCTGCCTCCTTCAGACCCATGAGCCCCAGTGGCAGGTGTTTGGCGGTACCAGGCTTTGTGCCAGGTACTGAGGATACTACAAGAAGCAGGTTACCTGGGTCCCCACCTGTGGGATGCCGGTGCTCAGCCCAAGGCGACTGGCGTGGGTGTCACTCCATGGGTTCTGGCTGACGCTGTAAAGGAACTCTCGCCCTCCCTGTGCCGGAGTCCCACCCAGTGCCCATCCCCACCCCTGCCCAGCCCTCTCGGCCTCCCTGCGTTTGCCCCTGTGGCACCCACCCCTCTCTCGTGTTGGGAGACACGCCCAGGGTTCGGGTGTGGTCCAGGGAGGGAGGCTGCCAGGAGGCAGCCCTGCCGGGCCAGGGCACCGAGCCGGCTGGGCCTGACCCGCGGCCACCTGTGTTGGCAGAGGTGGTCGGCGTGGGCTGTGTCCTGGACGGGGTGCGCTATGGCAACGGCCAGTCCTTCCAGCCCAACTGCAAGTACAACTGCACGTGCATCGACGGCGCCGTGGGCTGCACGCCGCTGTGCCTCCGCGCGCGCCCCCCGCGCCTCTGGTGCCGCCACCCACGGAAGGCGAGGGTGCCCGGCCGCTGCTGCGAGCAGTGGGTGTGCGACGACGACGATGCCAGGAGGCCACGCAAGACTGCGCCGCGAGACACCTTCGGTGGGTGCGGGCCTGAGCGGGCTGCGGGTGGGCTGAGGGCGGCTGCAACCCTCCTGGAGCTCCGACCACCCCAGAATGATTCGTGCCCGTGCGTCATTCATGCCTGCGCCATTCCCCAGTCCACCACTCACTACGTCTCCTCTGGAACCCTATTTCCCTGTCTGTAAAATGGAAATAACATCTTCTGTCCTGCCTATCTTATAGGAGACTCTGAGTGTAAAACAGAGTGCGTTGTAAAGAACAAAGCCCTACCCATGCAGCCATCGTTATCCTACTAAGGAGTTTAGGGGTGGGGTGGGGATGGAGGAAAGGTGGGTGTGTGGGAACTTGGGGAGGGGAGGTGTGAGCAGGAGGAGATGGGTCTAGTAGAGATGTCTTTTTGTTTCATTTCTGCTTACTGGAGCCTAGCCCAATGCCAGACACTTAGTAGGTATTTAATCAATATTTGTCATATTGGTAGACAGAAGGATGGATGGTTGATAGATGATGGATGGATGGATGGATGGATGGAGGGATGATGGACGGATGATGGATGGATGGATGATGGATGATGGATGGATGATGGATGATGGATGGATGGATGATGGATGATGGATGATGGATGGATGGATGATGGATGGATGGATGGATGGATGATGGATGGATGGATGGATGGATGGATGAATGGATGATGGATGGATGATGGATGGTTGGATGGATGGATGATGGATGGATGGATGATGGATGATGGATGATGGATGGATGGATGATGGATGATGGATGGATGGATGGATGATAGATGAATGGATGGATGGATGGATGATGGATGGATGGATGATGGATGATGGATGGATGGATGATGGATGGATAGATGGATGGATGATGGATGGATGGATGATGGATGGATGGATGATGGATGGATGATGGATGCTGGATGGATGATGGATGGATGATGGATGGATGGATGGATGATGGATGATGGATGGATGGATGATGGATGGGTGGATGATGAATGGATGGATGATGGATGGATGGATGAACAGACAGATTGATGGATAGATCACCTAATACGTATCTGAACTAGGGAAGAGGAAGTGGAGAGGTAAGGAAGGGACAGATAGAAGGGACATTGGTCAAGTAAGACTGAAGGTCTCGGTAACAATCCAATGCCTGGGGTGAAGGAGGAAGAGGAGTAGAGGAGGACTCCTGGGGCTCCTCATTGCCTAGGGTAGAATACAAGAGAGGGAGTATGGACGGAGTGAAGCAGATCTGCTTTATTTGCCACAGGGCGAGTTTTAGGCAGGGCACCCCGCCCTTGGAAGCATGAGGAGGAGTCTCCGGTGGAGGCAGCACTGGAGGAGGGAGGGGGCAGAAAGCCATCTGCTTGAAGCTGCTGACAGTGGTGTCTCTGGGATGGCCTGGGGCCGAGGTCTGGGGAGGCTGACATTCGAAGGGTGAACTGGAGGTGAGATGGGAGGAGACAGAGAGGAGGATTGAGATGTGAGAGGAAAACCGGGAGCAGACAGTGGATGAGGACATTTCAAGAGGGAAATGTCTACTAGGAAAGTGGACAGGAAGGAGTGAAGAAATGGCAATAGAGCTTGGGAGTTCTAAGAACATGGGGTAATTTTCTAAAAACTGTAAGAGCTTAAGATTGCCCAGGGACTGTGTAGGGCAGGATTTCTCAACCTTGGCACTGGCAATGTCTTGGGGCACACATTTCTTTATGGTGGGCCTGTCCTGTGCACTGGAAAATGCTTAGTAGCATCCCTGGCCTCTCCCCCCAGATGCCAGCAGCACTCCTTCCCTGAGTTGTGACAACTAGTAACACCTCCAGACATCGCCAGTTGGAGCAGCAGCGCTGTGTGGATGGGAGGAGGCCCAGGGCAGCTGTCCCCCACTGTCCCTCTCAGGAGGACCACACAAGGGTCACCAGGGGAGCAGGGAGGCAGAGGCTGGCTGCTCATTGTGTGTGGCCCAGTGACCCCATTCTGACCGAGCATACGCAGACCCCCTGCCTGGATGAGGCGACCCAGAAACCAAAGCCCATTTATCCTCCTAGGCAGATCGCTCCCGCCACCTGCCAATCTCGCAGGCCCAGCCCCTCCCAGCCCTGCCCCTCCTCTGTCCTTGGAGGCCTCTCTTTCTTTCCTCTCTTTCTCATCCGTCTTAAACTCAGTCATTCCTGCATTCATCTGTCAATGTTCCCTGCACCCTATCAGCTTGGAGGGCTGAGTGTAAGGCACTTTCTCTTTCTCTCTCCTGGTCCTAGCTAGATCTCTCCTCTCTCCTGTGTTTCTCTCTCTTCCTCTCTCTTCTCTGACACGCTCCATGCTTTTATTACTTTTCTCACCTTCCCTCTGTTCATTCTACCCCTCCTCCTCTCCTTCTCTCTCTCTCTTTCTCCTTTCTCTGTCTTTACGTCCCTTCCCCGCACCTGTTCCTGTCTCTCTGGCTTCCTGTGCACTATGTGTCTGGTGGGACCGGCCCGCTCTCCAACTCTTCCTCTCGTGCATCTCGTCCCATCTTTCCAGGGGCAGTTCTCTGTCTTCTGGCTCTTTACCTGCCTCCTTCTCTAGTTTACCACCATTTCTGATTTTTCATGCAGTGAGTGAGCACCTGCCACGTTCCAGATGCTGGGGATATGTGTATTCATAGAACGAGCCAGCGGTGGGTCGTTGAGTTGGCCACAGTCAAGTGACCGCACACGCTCACTTTCTAAGGGCCAGGGACAGCCCGGCTGCTTTCACGGGTGTGAAGTCATCTTGCCTAACCGCAGCCCTGGGAGAGGCATGCTGTTGTCAGCCCCATGTGCAGGTGGGGAACCTGAGACATGAGGTGTAGCCAGCATTTTGGAAGTTACATAGCTAGTAAGTGGCAGAGGAACCTTGGTAATTTGACTCTGAAGCCCGAATGTCCTCATAACCAATATGCTCTCAGCATTACTGAGACAATCTGTTAAGTATTAGGACATAGATACTCATCTTTGAATTCCCCCCAAATAAACTTAATCTCTGCAGAGGCAGGGACAAGGACAGTGTCTTTCTTTCTTTCTTTCTTTCTTTCTTTCTTTCTTTCTTTCTTTCTTTCTTTCTTTCTTTCTTTCTTTCTTTCCTTTCTTTCTTTCTAACTAGGGACAGGGTATTGCTCTCTCACCCAGGCTAGAACTCCTGGGCTCAAGGGATCCTTCCACCTCAGCCTTCTGAGTAGCTAGGACTGTACCTAGCCCAACAATGTCTTTTTAACCTCCTATTCTCAGTACCTAACAAGATGCTTGATACATAATTACTCAAAATCTAGACCTTTCTATTGTCCTGCCAGCCCACAGGCAGATATTATTTATTGTTCCAAAGAAGAGGCAGGCCCAGAGTGGGTTATCTAAGATCACATAGCTTGTAGGTGACAGAGTGGGATTTGAAC
>VSMD01128471.1:0-25307 GCA_008750895.1 Mirza zaza | reverse complement strand
TTTGCATTGAATCTCCCAGGGGTCCTCTGAGCTTCTTGAACTTGTATATCGAGATTTTGAGTAAGGCCTGGGAAATTTTCCTCTATTATATCTTCAAAATCTTGTCCAACCCTTGAGTGATGTCTTCTTCCCCTTCTGGTAACCCTATGACCCTCACATTAGGTTTCTTCACATAGTCCCACAGCTCTTGTAGGCTTTGCTCTTTTCTCTTGTTTCTCTGCTCTATCTCTGTGACTGATTTATTTAATTGGAAGGTGTTATCTTCAATCTCTGAGATTCTTTCTTCTGTTTGATCTACCCTGTTCTTGAGACTTTCCACTGTATTTTGTAGTTCCCTGAGTTGATTCTTCATCTCCAGGACTTCGGTTAAAGTTCTCTTCATTGTTTCGATCTCTTTAGTGAACCTTTGTTCCATATCCTGGAGGCTTTTTGTGGTTTCTTTATGTTGGTTATTGAGTTGTTCTTGCAGGACAGTGAGTGTTCTTATGATCCACATATGAAATTCCTCTTCTGTCATTTTGGTTGCCAGGTTTTGGTTGTTGTCTCTTTCTAAGGGGCTGGTGTTCCTTTTTGGGTGTGTGTTTTCCATTTGTTTCTTCATATTTCCGGAGTTCCTTCGCTGATTTCTTCCCATGTCTCTCAGTTGTTGTTTCTTTCCTTTACATTTTCATTTGGGTATTCACATGTCTTGTTTAGTTTCTGAGCCAGTAGGTGGTGTTGCTCACTTGCGGCGGCCGCCACTGGGCTGGTGTCTGCAGGTCTCTCTACCTGCTGGGGAGCTTGGCAGCAGTCCGAGATGCAGTGGAGGGGAAACAGCCGAATCACCTACCCTTCCCGCTGGTCTCCGGGTTGCTCTGGAGGCCTCCCATCTTCTGCCTTCTTAATTACACATGTGGAGATAGATGGCAGGAACTGGAGCAGTTCCTATCTCAGCTCCACCCCCAAGGTGGGGCTAGAAACTTTGGAGACAAAGGCCCAGCTCCAAGTCACCAGAGTGTGTAGGTCGTAAAATCTCTCTGCCTTATGTCCACCAAGGGCAGCCTTCTATGAGGCTCGGCCCTGCCCAGTCAAACTCCAGGGCCTGGACACTGAGTGGGGTAGACCTCAGCTCCACCCCCAAGGCAGGGACAGAGACTTTGGAGCCAAAGACTCAGCCACAAACCCCGTCTTCTGTCTCTTTAATTCCACAGGTGTAGATAAGTGGCAGGAACAGGAATAGTCTCTCTCTCGGCTCCGCCCTCAAGGTGGGGATACAAACTTTGGAGCCAAGGACCTAGCCCCGAATCCCCGGATGTGGGAGTCGTAAAGTATCTCTGCCTAGTAACCACTAAATGCAGTCTTCCCAGACGGGTTCCGCACTCAGGACACAGAGCGCGGGAGACCTGTGTAGGGAGAGACCAACCAGGAGTGGGTAGGCAGGCCCTGGGACCCACCAGTCCCTGTCTTCTGGTTCCTTAATTTCACCGATGGAGATAAGCGGCAGGAATGAGGAATAGTCTCTATCTCAGCTCCGCCCCCAAGGCTGGGACAGAGACTTTGGAGTCAAGGGCGGGGCTCTGGGTTGCAGGAGAGTGTAGAAGACAATGTTTCTCTGCCTTAAATCTACCAAGGGCAACCTCCCCTGTAGTACTGCCCCGTCTAGGCAGGGTCCACTCTCTGAGTTCAGAGTCAGTGCCACTTGTGCAGCAAGTGACCGTCCAATATCAAATTGGTGGAGCAGGGGCACGTACCAGCGCTCTCTCTGCGCCTCCCCTCCAAACCCTGAGCCCAGGTCTGCGCTGGAATGCCAAGTCAGCGCTGGAATGCCGAGGCGGAGTGGTGCGGAGGCGGGAGCGGTGCTGGAGGGGCTGAAGGAGGGGGTCCTAATGGATCAAGGAGTCTAACTTAGCACACTCTGGCCTCTCAGTGCTGTCCCAAACCTCCTCTATATCCAAAGTCAAAGCCTCCTTCTGTGAAAACTCCCCTTAACCTTGACCTGGGAGTGTTCTGCAAAGAGATGCCCGAGTGGGCTCTGGTTCCTTCTGCGCGGAGAGGGGTTGCTGGGCTCGGACCCTCTACCTCCTTATACTGCCGCTGCTGTGTGCTCTGGAGAACTCAGTGTTCCCTGCCCTAGTCTCCTTGCCACACGGCTCTGTCCCGCGCTGCCACTTCTCACCAACTTCAGGTACCTCCCGGCCTACGTGGGAGTGTAGCTCGGTGTAGGAGAGGGTGTTGCTCAGCTCCAGGTAGGGCTGGCGCCACTGCCAGCCGGCAGCGGCTTAAACCGCGCCTCCCTCCCTCCCTGTTGTGTGCCTCAGAATTCCCGATTTTTACGGAAGAATAATTGATTCACCTTTGCTTTAGGCTGTAAATGGTCTTATCCCTCAGTTTCCCGGTGGATGTCTGCAGGCTTGTGAAGCTGGTCCTGTGGGAGTGCGGATCGCTCGCTTGTGGCTATCCGCTTTCTTCACTTTTCGCTCTGAGAGCAGAGAGCCAGGAGGGCACCCCTAATCCGCCATGTTTTTTCCCTTTAGTGTATTTCTTTAACATTTGTTTTTTTTCCAGGTCCTGGAATGTTTTTGTGGCTTCTTTGTGTTGGTTATCCAGCTTTTCTTGCAAGTCATTGAATTTTCTTACAATCCATGTTTGAAATTCCTCTTCTGTCAATTCTGTGGTCATATTTTGGTTGATGTCCATTTATAAGAGGCTGGTTTTCCTCTTATAAATATGTGCTTTTATAAGGGTGTGCTTTCTGTTTGAGTGTTCATATTTCCAGAGTTCTTTCACTGATTTATTCCCATCTGGATCAGTTGTTGCTTATTACCTTTACATTTTCATTTGGATAATGACACACCCTGTTTAGTCTCTGAGCCAGTAGGTGGTGTTTGTGGCTGAGATTTGTTCACACTCTGTATGATGAGTCAGTAGATGCCATAAAAGTGTGTGCAGAATGACCTCCCTGTCAGTAGGTGATGCTGGCTGGGAGGAACCGGCTACACTGTTGTTTTTGGGTCCTATATCCATGTCTTGATCCTCTGGAGAAGCACTCTTGTGTCTCATGTGGTGGATGGTGCCCTCAGTCTTCCAGGTGTGTCCTTCTCCACCTCAGTGGGGCAGGTCTGGGAGTGAGTCTGGGCAGAGCTGGGTTGGGTAAGCCTGCCCTCAAGCACCACTAATGCTGTTAGCAGGCATCAAAGTTCTGTTCTTTGCTTCTGGGAAAAATTGTCAGGCAGGGTCTGGAATGGCCCCACCCAGCCTGAAAGTCTGTGTGTGGTGGTGGGGATGTCTGAGACCTGCAGTCTAGAGCAGGCCTCCCTCCTTTCCACCCTCCCCAACTCCTCAGCTTCTCCTGAGCCTCTGCCAGCAGGCAGGAACTCATGCCAGCGGGTCTCCCATGACTGTGATGTGGGCTGGGAGGTTCCCTGCACAGGATGGCAGCCTAGGCTGGGCATCCGGCCCTCTTGTAGGAGGAGGGTTGCCCTCAAGCAAGCTGATCTACCCCTGAGGGTACACACAGTTTAGTAGTCTCATTCACGAATATCCCTTCTGTGCCCCAGGCAATGCGAGACCTCAGTGCATGGGATCTGGTCTGCAGGTCTGACCTCTGGGCCCCGGAGTTCAAACTGTATCCCCACCAGGGAGAGGAGTGTCAGTCCCAATTCACCCACAGGGAGCCCAAGCTGGGTCTATGTCTCTCAGCCTCAGGGTCTGCCCCATTCTCCTGCGATCACCATGCCAGCAGCACCTGGGAGGGGTGGTGGGTAGGGAGCTCACAGTCTGAGTACCCTTCAGTCAACTGTAGGGCCCCAAAAGGAAAGATCACATTCCCTGGAGATACCTCTGAGTGGTGGCTATATTGTCTCTCTTGGCAGCCGCGGATCGGATCGGGATGGCAGAGTGGAGAATGTAGCAATATGGAGCCTGCTGAGTAACTTGGGTCTTTGCACAGGGAGGTGCCCTGAGGGAGTTGAGAGCCTGGTGCCATGTTCACTATAGGCTTACCGCTCACTGGCGGTGGCCGTCTCTGGGCTGGCGTCCTTAGGTCTCTCCAACCACTGCGGAGCCCACCAGCAGTCAGAGATGCAAGGAGGGGGAAGTTAACTGCTCCACCTATGCTTGTTGCTGGTCTCCTATCTTTTTGGGAGGTCTCTTCTTCCAGTTCTCCTCTACAACCTCCTCCTGTGGATTCTCCTGTAGTCTCTGGTACCCCTCCTTCTGACCCTTGTCTTATGTATGCTCGTCTGTTTGCTTCTTTCTTCTAATTTGTACTAAAATCTGTCTTTTTCTGCAAAGACACTCTGCCTGGCAGTTTTTATCATCTGCCATCTTGCTCTGCCCCTCCCAAATATATACTTTAAATCCACCTAAGTGGAAGCAATTTGTGTAATGCAGTGACTGATTAGATAAAAAACAAAGTGGAAATAATAAAATTATAACAGCAATGAGACAAAGGAGGAGAGTGCCCTTGCAGTGACCAATGACAGCTTTGCATTATGAAACATGGGATGTGACTTTCAATTATATGCAAATTCAATTCTACTCTCCAAAATGAATATGTATCTGGCAGAGAAGTTTTTTATTCTTTGGCAGTTATAGTTTAATCAATGAGGGTGCAATGATAGTGATTGTCTACTCACATAGTAGATATATGAATGAAGCCTATTCTTTGATAAAGTTTGCCTGTGACCAAAAGGAAAAACAGAGAGAAGTGAACTAAAGAATAAAAATATGTATGTGTTTTAATAATTAATATACTTGAGTATTTTTATATCCTTTAAGAATCACAACAGAAGTTGGGATAGAAGATAAAGAAGAGAAGGGAGAATAAAACTGAAGAACTTAGGTTCTCGTGGAGGTAAGGAAAGATGGTAGAACACAGCTAGTGGGATACATGAGAAAAGTGAAAGTGAAGTAGACTGAAGTGAAATCTTCCTAGCTCTTAGGGCTGTATTTTTGTTTCAATGAAAGAACTTACCTTTTACCTGTTTCCCACGATATAATTGAAGTTCACTTTAGATTTCTTCCTTACTATAGGCAAATCCCACTGATTCTGCCTTCTTAATATCCTTGAGCCACTTCTCCCTTTCTTCACTTATCTCAGTCACCATTCTATAAATGAGCATTTTTCAGATTTACATCACAGGACACATTCTCAGAAGTTCCTATAGTCTCAAGCAAGAGAAATGCTGGTTGGGAATTTCATCATCTCTTATCCATATTATTATTATTGTGCTCCAATTTTATGCTGGATGTCTTCTTTATTTTACCTTGTAATATTTTAATTATAGCACCATAATAATGGAAAAGTTTGCTAAATAGAGTTCAGTCGCCATTTCAGCTGAGACCTCAAAAGTCAAGAAGAAACAGTGGTTGGCAAGAACTTCCACATTCCAAATGAAGATGCTCACACATTTAGGAAGGACTTTCAAAAGCAGATGCACTCACAATTGGTTTTGTGACTATATCAGGGAGGCTAGGATATTCTATAATAACAAAACATGCAAAAACCTTCCATGGCTTAATACAAAAATAGTTATTTCTCACTTGTGTGTCTATTAAGTTTAGCTAGGAACTCTGCCACATGTATCCCATCTCAGCCTGACAGAGTTGCCAGCATCCTTAACAATACTAGTAGCTATGACAGAAGAGAGAATTTTGGAGCATTTTGCACTGGCAATTAAATGCTCTGGCCCAGAATTAACACAGGTCACTTTTGATCACAATGAGCTGGCCAGAACTGGTCATAGCATCCACCGAACTGTAGAGGGTACAGCTGTGTGTTGGGATGTAGGATACAGGCCTACCATGTGCCAAAGGAGCTTAAACTCCATGGAAAACTTAATGAATACTTACTATGGTGGCCTTTAGCCCATGATCCCTATTCAGACTGGGAAAATAAGAGATATGACTTGAAAGAGGAAGGATGGATGCATTCGGTAAGGATCGTGTTGTGCATTCTTGATCTTCACCCCAAATCAGGTTTAAGGTATTCAGTGGGATGAATTAGATAATTTGGCAGGTGTTGGTGGCTGTTTCATGAACAGAGTGAATGGATTTTATAATAATTGCCTGAAAATATGTAAATGTGAGAGACTGATTGAAGCAGTCTTTAGCTAAATCTTGATGCTTGCCTTCTCCTTTCCCCATCTGCAGTTTTTAACCCATGGCAGGTTCAGAAATCACATTGATCAAGCTAGAGGCATAAAGAGCATGCACAAGGTGGAGAGCTAGAGACACTTCCAACACTCATATCTCCCTGGAGGAGCTCAGACAGAAACAGGCTCAAAAGGGGGGCAGAATATTTAATTTAAAATTAATTGTGACTTGAAGATAGCAGACATTTTAATTACTGATATGAAAATATATTATTAGTAAAAGTGGACCTTTTTACCATTCAAAAATGACCCAAAATATCATGGGATATTCTAAAGATGCAATCTAGGAGAATGAAAATGATCATTACCATGGTATGGGAAGCATAAATTAAAAAAAAAAAAAGACCAAAGTAACTTTTCTTCTGTTTTAATGTCTGATGAATAGCCTTGTTGTCAATAGGCGAATGTGTATCCAGTTTCCCTGGGTGCCAGGTCCAGGTGCTCTATAAAGCATGTTACCTGAATTGTCTCACTTACTCCCCACTACCCTATGTATGCAATTGGCAATATTATTCCACTCATTATAAATTTGAGAAGTTTATTTTATCTTCCAAAGGTTAAAAAACTTCCACCGGGAATTAGAAACTAGTCTGGAGTGACTCTAGCATTCAAAACTGCATACAAGATACTCTCCTAGAGCTCATAGGACTGTCTGACCTCTTTAGAATAACATACAAGTCCCTCTGGAATTTGGTCCATTTTATTCTTCCAAGCATATCTCCTATCATTTATGATTGTATTTTCTCTCACCTAACTATAACTGAGTACTTAGATTCCTCAAAAGGTCCCTTTTGCTCACATATTTATTAACATCATGAAACATGACACGACAATGCAGTGGAGGAAGAGGTGGTGATTGGGTGATGAAGATATATTTATGGAATAGATGATATTTAAGATTGACTTTGAGAAGTATAAATGATATAAAATGATTAATAGAAAGAAAAAATATTCAGAAACTGCCAGTGTTTAAATATAAACTAAACATAGAATAAATGAGGGCATGCTGAGAAAGAGAAGAGAAAAATTGGATCCAGATTTTAGAGAAACTGAAATTTTATTCTATTTTAGAATTTATTTTGTAACCAATTAGGAGTCATTTAATATTAGAATAGCATGGTAATATATGGAAGATAATTCTTGTATAATATTCAAAATTATCATAGAGAAAAATTAGACATGAAGAGAACAGTTTGGAAAGTTTAAAAATTTGGTCACAGGTGCCAATATGTTAGGTGCCTCAGGGCTGGGAGGTTACTCACAGGAGCACTGTGGGCGAGGCCTGGGGTAAAGCAGAGACACACCATGCAGCTAAGGGCACTCACAGTCATCAAACTAAACTTGGCTCCTCAGATCAAAAGTGCGTAAACCCATTTAGGCTCAGGGCCCCTGTTTGCAACTTTGTTCAGAGCAAGACAGATCTGAATTAGAGCAGTGGCAGCATGAGTGAGATGCAGGGAATGAATTAAAGTTATCTTACATGACAGGATTGAGAAGACTTTTCTAAGCACGTGAGGATAAGGTAGACCCAAATGTAATGTAGGCCCCACATTGAGAGTTTTTATTTATTTAGAGGAGCTACCAAAAAGAAAGGAGATACTTGGGTATATTTAAAGGTAGGTAGAGTAATCCTAGAAAATGATTAAAAATATGAGGTAGATTATTAAATGGGTAAGGTCAGTAAATGGGTAAGTTATTAGGTTTAGAATTACAAAATAATAATTATTGGGTTGTTTCTCTACCTGGATTATCAGATTTACTGATCACAATAGCCAAGTAATTTAGGAACTATTGTTACTACTTTTGCACAGTCGAGGAAGCAATAACTTGACATAGCACATTCAAGTACTAAGAACTGCCCTAGTTGATTCGCTTAATAGAATTAGACTTAGAACTCAAGCACTCTAACTGTCTTTAGAACTTCGTCCCTGACTCCCAGGCCTTGGCCCAGTAAAGGTCTGTGGCTTATTAGGTAAACAGGCCCTTGCATCCCTGCCTGAGCTCTTCTTCCTGTCCCCTACTCCCCACCCCACCGTCTGCCATGCCTCCAACACTCAGTCCATGAAAAAATTGTCTTTCATGAAACTGGTCCCTGGTGCCAAAAAGGTTGGGGACTGCTGCTTTAGAACACAGATTCCAAATTCAAAATGGGCACTTGAGAAATGCACATTGGTGCTGATACAAAACTGTGAAAGGAGATTTTGGTTGGTCTCAGTGTTTCCAGTAAAGTAAAAGAGGTAATATCAAGTACAATAACAATACAAAATACAAAAGAAACAAAAACGAAAACCACGCACATGTTGAGAGTGATAGAGGAAAAATAATACAGAGACTTTGGAGACTTTTGAACACTATACTATTTTTGAAAAGTATTTTAATAATTGTTATGATTTATTCAGCACTTACCAGTGCCATAACTGACTTTTCGGCATGTCGTTTGAATTAATTTATTTTGTCTTCAACCTGTGAAGTGATTGAACTGGAAAACATGCCGGTGAGGCAAAGAGCAGACAATAACAAACAGCCAGTGAGCAGAATGGCACAATTTCAAACCATGGCAATCTGACTCCAGAGTCCACATGCTTAAGGACCACGAAAAATGCTGAGGAAAGCAACAATGCTAACTAGGATGAAATGCAAGATTTTCTCAAGAAAGCCCTGAAATTCATCTGAAATTAGATTATATAACTGTTTAGTATTTCATTAAATTATTCAATAATCATTTATAGTTATAGAACAATTATTTTAATATTTTTATTTAAAAACAAATATTTTATTTTTTTCTTAATAGCATTTTATTCTGTCCACGCCTTGGGGGCAGAGCTGAGATAGGAACTATTCCCATTTCTGCCGCTTATCTCCACCTGTGGAATCAAAGAGGCAGAAGCCTGGGATTAGTGGGTCTGACTGCCTGCCTGCCCGCTTCAGGACAGTCTCTCCCTGCACAGGTCTCCCGCGCTCTGTGTCCAGAGTGCGGAGCCTGCCTGGGCAGGGCCGAGCCTCATGGGAGGCTGCCTTTGGTGGTTATAAGGCAGAGAGACTTTATGACCACCACACTCTGGTGACTTGGGGGTGTGCTTTGGCTCCAAAGTTTCTGTTCCCGCCTTGGATGCGGAGCTGAGATAGAAACTGTTCCTGTTCCTGCCGCTTATCTCCACCTGTGTAATTAAGGAGGCAGAAGCTGGGGATTGGTGGGTCCCATTGCCCACCTGCCAGCTTCTGGATAGTCTCTCCCTGGACAGGTCTCCCGTGCTCCGTGTCCAGAGTGCGGAGCCCGACTGAGCACCACTGCGTCTGGTAGGAGACTGCCTTTGGAGGATATAAGGCAGAGAGATTTTATGACTACCACATTCCAGTGACTTGGGGCTGTGCCTTTGGCCCCAAAGTGTCTGCCCCCACCTTGGGGGCGGAGCTGAGATAGAAACTCTCCATGTTCCTGCTGCTTATCTCCACCTGTGTAATTAAAGAGGCAGAAGATGGGGATTGGTGGATCCGGCTGCCCGCTTGTCAGCGTCTGGACAGTCTCTCCCTGCACAGGTCTCCCGTGCTTTGTGCCCAGAGTGTGGAGCCCATCTGGGCAGGGCTGAACCTTGAAGGAGACTGCTTTAGGTGGATATAAGGCAGAGAGACTTTAGGACCCACACTCTCCTGTGATCTGGGACTGCGCCCTTGGATCCAAAGTTTCTGTCCCTGCCTTGCGGCAGAGCTGAGATAGAAACTGTTCCTGTTCCTACCACTTATCCCCACCCATGTAATTAAAGAATCAGAAGATGGGGATTGGTGGGTCCGTCTGCCCACCTGTCAGTTTCTGGAAAGTCTTGCCCTGCACAGGTCTCCCGTGCTCTGTGGACAGAGGAGCCTGCGTGAGCAGGGCCAAGCCTAGTAGGAGGATGCCTTTGGTGGTTATAAGGCAGGGAGACTTTACAACCCCCACACTACTATGACTTGGGGTTGTGCCTTTGGCTCCAAAGTTTTTGTCCCCACCTTAGGGGTGGAGCTGATATAGGCGGAGCTGTCCTGGCTTCAGCCGTTTATCTCCGTCTGTGGAATTAAAGAGGCAGAAGATGGGGATTGGTGGGTCCGGCTGTCCTGCCCGTCGGTTTCTGGATGGAGTAATCCCAAACCCTATCATAGTTTCTCCAGCTTCAGTCTAGGAGTTAAGAGCGATCTCCTGCTCACAAGAGTGATCCAACCCCTGAATCTCTGAGCAAGGGGCCTAAACCTATTAATCTCAATAGACATAAGCTGAACACATTAGACCAAAGACATTATACTAAAGACCCAACAGAATCAAAATCCTCTAAGTCACTACAGGACCAGTCCATATACGCCCAGCCCTGCCAGAGATCGATCCTTAGGAACACCAGAACTTAGCCAATAACCCAACCCCAGCACCTCTAGTCCTCAACAAATCATCCAGATGAGAAAGAACCAGCGGAAGATCACAGGAAACATGAAGGAGCAGAGAGAAAATCACCTCCAAAAGATAATGCTCGATCCCCATCAAACAACGCCAACTTACATGATACAATTAAACTGATGGAAGAAGAATTTTGAATATGGATTGTCAGAAAGCTCAACGGAAGTGAAAACAGAATCAAAACACAGAGAAACCTCAAGAACAATACAGGAAATGAATGAAAGATTCTCCAAAGAAATTAAAATTATTCAGAAGAACCAAGCAAAAGTCTTGGCAATGAAGGAAACAATCAAGGACCTCCATAACACAGTAGACAGCATCAAAAACAGGATAGACCATGCAGAGGAAAGAACCTCAGACCCTGAAGATTATGCCTATGCACTAAACAAATCAGAGGAAGAAAGGGAACACAGAAACAAGAAACAAGACCAGAGCTTACAAGAAGTATGGGATTATGTAATAAAACTGAATCTCATTGTGATTGCGTTACCGGAAGTGGAAGAGGAAAAATCACAAGGCCTGGAAAACTTATTTCATGGAATGCTTGAGGAAAACATGCCGGGCCTGGCCAGAAATCTTGATATCCAAATACAAGAAGCACACAGAACGCCTGGGAGACTCAACATGAAAAGGCAATCACCTTGTCACATGGTCATT
The DNA here is from genome assembly GCA_008750895.1 of Mirza zaza. NCBI lineage: Eukaryota > Metazoa > Chordata > Mammalia > Primates > Cheirogaleidae > Mirza > Mirza zaza. The sequence continues at coordinate 14,096 of VSMD01128471.1, read as the reverse complement.
AGGTTGACCAAAGTAAATGTGAAAGAAGCAATACTCCGTTCAGTGAGACGAAAACAACAATAAACCTATAAAGGAAAACCTATCAGACTAACAGCAGACTTCTCGTCTGAAACCTTACAAGCCAGGAGGGATTGGGTGACTATCCTTAACCTTCTAAAACAGAATAATGCCCAACCTAGAATTCTTTATCTGGCAAAATTAAGTTTCATATATGAAGGAGAAATAAAGTCCTTCTCAGACAAGCAATCACTAATCTCACACAAGCAAAAGGAATATGTAAAGTCCAGACCAGGCCTACAGGAAATTCTCAGACCCGCATTTCTAACCAAACAGGGCAATAGACACTCCTCAAAGTAGAATCTTCCAAGAATTAAAGTTTAGATCACGATTTACATGGTGGCACAAGAAGTAAGACAAAGCAACAAGTCTTCACTCAACAATATGAATGGTAAACTTCCTCCAATTTCAATCCTTTCAATAAACGTAAATGGCTTCAACTGTCCTCTGAAGAGGACACAGTGGATTGGCAGAGTGGATAAAACTCCACAAACCTAGAGGGGGGAACAAGATGGCGGACAAGAAACACCACCAGACAGAGTGTCTCTGCAGAAAAGACAGTTTCTAGCAGAAAGTAGAAGAAAGAAGCAAGAAGACAAGAACACAGTGGATGATGGTCAGAGGAGGGGTACCTGAGACCATGGTAAACCCCATGGGAGGAGGTTTCGGATGAGAACTGGAGGCTGAGACCACTGGAGCAGCCTGGAGACCAGCAGGAAGGGGAGGTGGATTGGCCAAGTTTCTCCTCCCCTGCTTCTCGAACTGCTGGTGGGCTCCCCAGCAGGTGGAGAGACCTGTGGACACCAGCCCAGAGACAGCCACCACCAGTGAGTGGTAAGCCAGTAGTGAACATGGTAACAGGCTCCCAAATCCCTAGGAGCACCTCCGTGTGCACAGACCCGAGCCACCTGGCAGGCACCATATTGCCTCATTTGCCCCTCCGCTGACCCTACTTGTGGCTCCCCAGAGAGACAATATAGCCACCAGCCGGAGGCACCTCCAGGGAATGGGACCTTCCTTTTGGGACCCTACAGCAGACTAAGGAGAACTCGGACTGTGAGCACCCTAACCGCCAGCCCTCCCAGGTGCTGCTGGCACAGTGATCCCAGGAGAATGGGGCAGACCGTGGGGCTGAGAGACATAGACCCAGCTTGGACTCCCCATGGGTGAATTGGGACTGGCACTCCTCTCCTTGGTGGGGATATAGTTTGAACTCTGAGGGCCAGAGGTCAGACCTGCAGACCAGATCTGGTGCACCCAGGTCTCGCATTGCCCGGGGCACAGAAGGGATATATGCAATCAGCCTACTGTGGTGTGTGTGCCTTTGGGGGCAGATCAGCATCCTAGAGGGCAACCCTCCTCCAAAAGAGAGGCAGTGCTCCCAGCCCAGGTGGCTTTACTGCCCAGGGAACTTTCCTGCCAGCATCGCAGTCAGGGGAAGTCTGGTGGTGTATGGTCTGGCCTACTGGCAGAGGCCCAGGACTAGCTGCGGAGTTGGGGAGGGGGAAAAGAAGCAAGGCTCGCTCGAGACTACAGGTCTCAGACAGCCTAAACCCACATGCAGACTTTCTGACTGAGGAGGGCCAGTCCAGCCCCTCCCTGACAGCTTTTCCTGGAAGCAGATAACAGAACTTTGACCACTGCTAACGACATTGGTGGTGCCTGAGGGCAGGCTTACCCAACACAACTCTGCCTAGACTCTCTCCTAGACCAGCCCTCACTGAGGGGGAGAAAAGGACACAACTGGAAGTCCCAGGGCCCCACCGAACACCTGAGGCACCAGAGTCCTCTCTACAGGAACAAGAGCTGATAACAGGACACAAAAAAATATCGTAGCCTGTTCCTCCAAGCAAGCACCACCTACTGACAGGGACGACATCCTGCACATCCTTTTCACGGCACCTACTGACTCATTATACAGGGAGTGGTCAAATCTCACCCACAACACCACCTACTGGCTAAGAAACTAAACAAGGCGTGTGAATACCCAAACAAAAACCTAAAGAAAAGAAACAACAACTGATAGACATGGGAAGAAATCAGTGAAGGAACCTTGGAAATATGAAGAACCAAATGGAAATCATACCCCCAAAGAGGAGCACTAGCCCCCTAGAAACAGACACCAAACAAAATCAGGCAAGCAAAATGACAGAAGAGGAATTTCGTATGTGGATCATAAGAAAACTCACTGACCTGGAGGAACAACTCAATAACCAAACAAAGAAACCATAAAAAGCCTCCAGGACCTAGAACAAAAGCTCACTAAAGAAATAGACACAATGAAGAAAAGTTTAACCGAACTCCTGGAAAGGAAGAATCAATTCAGGGAACTACAAAATACAATGGAAAGACTCGAGAACAGGGTAGATCAAACAGAAGAAAGAATCTCAGAGATTGAAGATAAAACTCTCCAACTAAATTAACAGTCACAGAGATAGAGCAGAGAAACAAGAGAAAAGAGCAGAGCATACAGGAGATGTGGGATTATGTGAAGAAATGTGAGGGTCATAGGGTTACCACAAGGGGAAGAAGACAACACTCAAGGGTTGGACAAGCTATTTGAAGATATAATAGAGGACAATTTCCCAGGTCTTGCTAAAAATCTCGATATACAAGTTCAAGAAGTTCAGAGGACCCCTGAGAGATTCAATGCAAACAGGAAGACATCATGGCATGCAGTTATCAGACTGACCAAATATCAATTATGAGGCCCTTCTAAGGGCTATAAGACGAAAGAAGCAAGTAACATACAAAGGAAAGCCAATTCGAATAACACCAGACTTCTCTACTAGGACTTTACAAGCAAGGAGAGACTGGGACCCCATCCTAACTCTACTGAAAAAAAACAATGCCCAGCCTAGAATCTTATTCCCTGCAAAACTAAGCTTCATGTATGAAGGACAAATAAAGACATTCTCAGACAAGCAAAGTCTCAGAGAATTCACCAAGACAAGACCAGTCCTACAGGAAGTACTCAAAACAGTGTTACACACCGAACAACATAATAAAAATTCATGAATATAAAACCAACCAAAACCCAAAGATTAAAGGCCAGATACTACAATGGCTCAAGAGAGAAATCAAACCAACAGAATGAACAATAAACTATTTTAACTATCAGTTCTCTCAATAAACGTGAGTGGCTTAAACTTTCCACTCAAGAGATTTAGACTGGCTGAATGGATAAGTAAATACAGGCCAATTATATATTGTCTGCAGAAAACACATCTAACCTGCAAGGATGCATATAGAATAAAAATAAAAGGGTGGAGATCAGTAATCCAGCAAGTGGAAACCAAAAGAAGGCTGGCGTGGCAGTTCTAATTTCAGACAACTTGGTTTTCAAACCAACAAAAGTAGTTAAAGACAAAGAGGGCCATTATATAATGGTGAAGGGCACAGTTCAACAAGAAGAGATAACAATTTTAAATATATATGCACCCAACTTAGGTGCACCCAGATTCATAAAGCAAACCTTACTGGAGCTAAGCAAATGGATTAATAGCAACTCCATAATCACCGGAGATTTCAACACCCCACTGACGGCACAAGACAGATCTTCCAAACAGAAAATTAATAAAGAAATAATGGACCTAAACAAAACTCTAGAACAATTGGGTCTCACTGACATTTAAAGAACATTCTACCCCAAATCCACTGAATATACCTTATTCTCATCAGCTCACAGGATATTCTCTAAGATTGACCATATCCTAGGACACAAAGTAAACCTCAAGAAATTTTAAAAAATAGAAATCATACCATGTATCTTCTCAGATCATAGTGCAATAAAAGTAGAAATCAACCCTAACAGAAACTCACATTTCTACACAAAACGTGGAAATTAAACAATCTCCTACTAAGTGATTACTTCATAAATGAAGAAATCAAGATGGAAATAAAAATATTCTATGAAGAAAATGACAATGGAGAGACAAGTTATCAAATCCTCTGGGACACAGCTAAAGCACTTCTGAGAGGAAAGTTTATCTCCATAAATGCCTATAACCTAAAGTCAAAAAGATCACAAATAGACAATATAACGAAATGACAAAAAGAGCTGGGAAAAGAAAAGACCAACACCAAACCCAGGAGAAGAATTGAAATCAACAAGATCAAATCAGAACTAAACGAAATTGAAAACAGGGAAGCTATTCAGGAGATTAATAAAACAAAAAGTTGGTTCTTGAAAAAATTAACAAAATTGACAGGCCACTGGCTAAGCTAACGAAAAACAGAAAAGAGAAATCTCTAATAAACTCCATCAGGAACAAAAAAGGAGATATCACAACTGATCCCAAAGAGATACAAGATATAATTATGAATACTACAAAAATCTTTATGCACACAAACTGGAAAATGTGGAGGAAATGGACAAATTTCTAGAAACACACCGCCTCTCTTGGCTCAACCAGGAAGAAATAGTTTCCCTGAACAGACCAATTTCAAGAGCTGAAATAGAAACAGCAATTAAAAATCTCCCTAAAAAGAAAAGTCTGGGTCCAGATGGTTTCACACCCTAATTTTACCACACTAACAAAGAAGAACTAGTACCTATCTTGCAGAAATTATTCCACAACATCGAGAAGAACGGAAAACTCCCCGACACCTTTTATAAAGCGAATATTACTCTGATACCAAAACCAGGAAAGGATGCAACAAAAAAAGAAAACTACAGACAAATTTCCCTAATGAATATAGATGCAAAAATTTTCAACAAAATATTAGCTAACCGAATCCAGACACTTATCAACAAAAAAATAATCCATCACTACCAAGTGGGCTTCATCCCAGGGATGCAGGGATGGTTCAACATACGTAAATTTATAAATGCAATTCACCACATAAACAGAAGCAAAAACAAAAACCACATGATTCTTTCAATAGATGCGGAAAAAGCTTTTCACAAAATTCAACACCCTTTCATGACACGAACACTCAATAAAATAGGCATAGAAGGGACATACCTAAAAATGATACAAGCCATATATGACAGACCCATAGCCAACATCATACTGAATGGGGAAAAACTGAATGCATTCCCACTTAGAACTGGAAACAGACAAGGTTGCCCGCTATCTCCACTTCTATTCAACATAGTGCTAGAAATCCTGGCTACAGCAATCAGACAGGAAAGTGGAATCAAAGGTATCCAAATAGGGGCAGAAGAGATCAAACTTTCACTCTTTGCTGATGATATGATATTATATTTAGAAAATCCTAAAGATTCAACCAAGAAACTCCTGGAACTGTTAAATAAATTTAGTAAAATCTCAGGATGCAAAATCAATACACAGAAATCAGAGGCATTCATATACGCCAACATCAATCAAATCGAGAACCAAATGAAAGACTCAATTCCCTTCACAATAGCAACAAAGAAATTAAAGTACCTAGGAATATACTTAACCAAGGAGGTAAAAGACCTCTACAGGGAGAACTATGAAACACTAAGGAAGGAAATAGCAGAGGATGTAAACAGATGGAAATCCATTCCATTCTCGTGGATTGGTAGACTCAACATCATTAAAATGTCTATACTATCCAAACTGATCTATAGATTCAAAGCAATACCTATTAAAATCCCATCAGCATTCTTCACAGATATCGAAAAAATAATTGTACGCTTCGTATGGAACCAAAGAAGACTCCGAGTATCAAGATCAATTCTAGGCAATAAAAACAAAATGGGAGGTATTAATATGCCAGATATCAAACTATACTACATAGCTGTAGTAATTAAAACAATCTAGTATTGGCACAAAAATAGGAATATAGGCCACTGGAACAGATCTGAGAATCCTAATATTAAACCATTCTCATAAACCCTTCTAATCTTTGACAAAGCAGCCAAAAATATACTCTGGGGAAAAGAATCCCTTTTCAATAAATGGTGCTGGGAAAACTGGATAGCCACCTGTAGAAGGCTAAAGGAGGACCCACACCATTCACCTCACAAAAATCAACTCATGCTGGATAACAGACTTAATCCTAAGGTATGAAACTATTAAAATTCTAGAGGAAATTGTTGGAAACACTCTCTTAGACATCAGCCTAGGCAAAGAGTTTATGAAGAAGTCCCCAGAGGCAATCACAGCAACAACAAAAATAAATAAATGGGACATGATCAAACTGAAAAGCTTCTGCACAGCCAAATAAATAGTCATGAAAGTAAACAGACAACCTACAGAATCGGAGAAAATTTTTGTATCCTGCGCATCCGTTAAGGGGCTGATAACTAAAATATACTTAGAACTCACAAAAATCAGCAAGAAAAAAATCAAATAACCCTATTAAAAGGTGAGCAAAGGACTTGAACAGAAACTTTTCTAAAGAACACAGAAGAATGGCCAACAAACTTATGAAAAAATGCTCAATATCTCTAATCATCAGGGAAATGAAAATCAAAACCACAATGAGATATCACTTAACTCCAGTGAGAATGGCCTTTATCAAAGTCGCCAAATAACAAATGCTGGTGTGGATGCGAGAGAGAGGAACCCTCCTACACTGCTGGTGGGACTGCAAACTAGTTCTACCTCTGTGGAAAGCAATATAGAGATACCTTAAAGTGATTCAAGTGAATCTACCATTTTATCCTGTAATCCCATTACTGGGCATCTACCCAAAAGATCCAATGACACTCTACAAAACAGACACCTGCACTCGAATGTTTATAGCAGCAAAATTCATAATTGCAAGGCTCTGGACACATCTCAAGTGCCCATCAATCCAAGAATAGATTAACAAAATGTGGTATATGTATACCATGGAGTACTATTCAGCTCTAAGAAACAATGGTGATATAGCACATCTTATATTTTCCTGGTTAGAGCTGGAACCCATACTACTAAGTGAAGTATCCCAAGAATGGAAAAACATGCACCACATATACTCACCAGCAAACTGGTATTAACTGAGCAGCACCTAAGTGGACACATAGGTACTACAGTAAGAGCGTATTGGGCGGGGGTGGTGGTGGGTATATACATACATAATGAGTTATATGTGCACCATCTGGGGGATGGTCATGCTGGAAACTCAGACTTGTGGGGGGATGAGGGGAAAGAGCATTTATTGGAACCTTAACATCTGTACCCCCATAATATGCCGAAATAAAAAAATAATAATAATTCACCATTACCAGAAGGGCTTTATTCCAGTGATGCAAGGCTGGTTCAACATGCACAAGTCTATAAATGCAATTCACTTCATAAATAAATAAAATCAAGAACAAAAACCATATGATTCTGTCAATAGATGCAGAAAACCATTTGATAAAGTCCAATACACCTTTATGATAAAAACTCTTAACAAAATAGGCATAGACGGTTCATACCTTAAATTTTTCAAGTCCATTTACAACAAGCCCACTGCTAATATCATCCTAATTGGGGAAAAATTAAAATCATTCCCACTTTGTTCCAGAACCAGACAAGGATGCCCAATATCTCCTCTCTATTCGACATAGTATTCGAAGTCTTAGCTATAGCAATCAGACAAGACAGGGGTATTAAGGGCATCCAAGTGGGGGCAGATGAGATCAAACTCTCGCTCTTCGCTGATGATATGATATTTTACCTAGAAAACCCCATGGAGCCATCCAAGAGACTCATTGACTTAATAAATAAATTTGGTAAAGTTTCAGGCTATAAAATCAATATATGCAAATCAGAAGCATTCATATATGCCAAGAATCATTAAACAAAACTCAAATAAAAAATGCAATACCCTTTACTATAGTCCCAAGGAAAATTAAATATCTAGGAGTATACTTAACGAATGTTATGCAAGATTTATACAAGAAGAACTACAAAACACTAAAAAAAGAATGTGCAGATGATATGAACAGATGGAAAAATCTACCTTGTGCATGGATTGGTAGAATCAATATCATTAAAATGTCAACATTACCTAAAGTTATCTACAGAATTAATGCAATCCCCATAAAAATATGACCAGCATTCTTTACAGATGCAGAAAAAATAATTCTGCACTTTGTATAGAACCAGAAAAAACCTCGTATAGCCAAAGCAATCTTAAGTAAGAAGAACAAACTGGGTGGCATCAGTCTTCCTTACTTCAAACTTTACTATAAAGCAATAATAGTGAAATCAGCCTGTTATTGGCACAAGAACAGAAGCATTGATATCTGGAATAGATCTGAGATACCAGAGATGAAACTATCAGTATACGGCAACCTAATATTTGATAAAGAATACAAAAATATACAATGGGGAAAAGTATCCCTCTTCAATAAATGGTGCTGGGAAAACTGGTTAGCTACATGCAGAAGATTGAAACAAGAACCATATCTCTCACCTATTACAAAAATTCACTCAAGATGGATAACAGACTTAAACCTAAGGCATGAAACCTTAAGAATCCTAGAAGAAGACATTGGGAAAACCCTATCAGACATTGGTCTAGCGAATGAATTTTTAAGGAAGAGCCCCAAGGCAATTGCCGCTACATCAAAAATAAACAAATGGGATCTCATCAAATTAAAAAGTTTCTGCACAGCTAAGAAAACCATAATTAGAGCAAATAGACAACCCACAGAGTGGGAGAAAATATTTGCTCTCTACACTTCTGATAAAGGCCTAATAGCAAGAATCTATCTAGAACTTAAAAGAATAAACAAGAAAAAAATCAAACAATTCCATCAGGAAATGGGCAACGGAAATGAACAGAAATTTCTCCAAAGAAGACAGAATAATGACCTGCAAACATATAAAAAAATGCTCAACTTCTCTAATCATCAGAGAAATGCAAATCAAAACCACAATGAGATACCATCTAATACAAGTGAGAATGGCTTGTATCAAGATATCCCAAAACAACAAATGCTGGCGAGGATGTGGAGAGACAGGAACACTCCTACGCTGCTGGTGGGACTGCAAATTAGTGCAACCTCTGTGGAAAAGAATATGGAGATACCTCAAACAGCTAATTCTAGAAATACCATTTGACCCAGAAATAGCATTGTTGGGCATCTACCCAAAAGAGCATAAGACATTCTACTATAAAGACATCTGCACCTGAATGTTTATGGCAGCACAATTCACTATTGCAAGATCATGGAAACAACCCAAGTGTCAGTCAATTCACAAGTCGATAACTAATATTTGGTATATGCTCACAATGGAATACTATTCAATTCTAAGAAATGACAGTGAGTTAGCACCATTTATGCTATCCTGCATTAAGTTTAAACCGGTTATCCCAAGTGAAGTGACACAAGATCAAGAAAATGGGCTCCACATCTACTCGCCATCAAATTGGTACTGACTGATTAAAACTATGATGCTCTAATGGGGATAGTGCCCACTAGGGTTTGGGGGAGGGGGAGATACACATCTTAGGGTTGTGGTGACCATAGTGGAGGGGGGAGGGAATACATCTAACCCTTCCAAGGGAAAGGCTAAGATATACAATGTAACCCAAAGGTCAAAAAAAAAAAGGGAAAAAACAAACAAATAAACAAACAAACTTTTATCGGGTGGTGGGCAAATGGGAGGAGGGAGGAAGGGAAGAATTTACACTTACAAAATAGGTGAGATGAGCACCACCTGAGGGTAGGACACACTTGATGTTTTGGTAAGGTGGGGGCATGGGGGGAGGAATGGCAGGGACAATATATGTAACCCTAACAATATTTGTACCTCCATAATATGAATATATAAAAAATTTTAAAAAATGGCATTTTAAGTAGATCCATAGATCTTTTTCCTTACTACAAAAAATAAATAATTAAACACACATTTTCAGCTTTTGTTTTGTTGCATCCATTTCTTGAAACAACTGGAATAATGTGTACAAAATGTTTTAAATAATATTACACTGGACCTCTTTTACAAAGGAAATACTACAATACATTTTTTACATTAATATATACTTTTAGATTTCCCATTTGAAAATTAATCATTATTTTAATCCCCTAATCATATATGTAAGTATAATGTGTTGGGTAGAACACAAAATCTCCCAGTCTTAGTATATGCTTCGACTCTTCAAAAATATTTAGTAAGAGAGTGAAAACATTTATAACACACACACACACACACACACAAACACACATGAGGTTCCTTAGCTATACAAGTTGAATCTAAATTAGATTCTTTTTTCCAGACCATGTTAGCCATATTGTAGATAAATATAGCCAGAGAGGCAAGCAACACGTACAATATATACATACTTGAGAGTCAGTTAATGCTTGGTCTCCTAACTAACTTTTCAGCACAAAAAGTCACTGTTCCTGATTTTTCCATTGGGAATTTTGTTCTCTCCTCAGCAGTCTCCTCACGGCTCCTTTCACATCCTTGTTCTTCAAAGTGTATATGAGAGGATTGAGTGTGGGAGTCACAACGGTATAAAAGAGTGTGAGGGAGTTGCCCTGGCCTTGGCCATAGAATCTCTTTGGTTGAATGTATATGGCTAAACTGGGCCCAAAGAAGAGGGACCACTACTAATAGATGGGAGCCACAGGTTCCCAGGGCCTTGCGCCAAGCTTTGGCAAACTTAATTTTTATCACAGCTAGCGCATTGAATCCAAAGGAGACCAATATCAATGCCATAGGAAAAAGGAGGAGAACTAATGTGGCTACAAAAAGCTGGACTTCATTTGCATGGATGTCAACACATGCCAACTTGATCATGGCAGTCACTTCACACAAGAAGTGGTGGAGATGGCAATGTCCACATCGAGGCAGCCGAAGGGCAATGGTGCCTTGGATGAGTGTGTTTCCTACTCCACTGAGCCAGGCTATTCCTGATAACGCCTTGCAGAATGCTGGGGGCATGGCAGCAGTGTAATGGAGAGGTCTGCAGACAGCTGCGCAGCAGTCAAATTCAATGATAGTAAGGAGAACACATTCGGTGGAGCCCAAGGAGAGGGACACATAGAGTTGTATGGCACAGCCAGTGGGTGTGATGGTCTTGGATGGTCCCTTCAGGTTCCACAATAGCTGGGGGACAATGCTGGTAGTGAAGCAAAGGTCAAGAAAAGAGAGATTGGTGAGGAAGAAATATATAGGTGTGTGGAGTTTGGCGTACAGGTGGGAGACCATGATGATAGCTGTGTTGCTCACCAGGGTCAGAAGGTAGGATATCAAAACTACCACAAAAAGGATGACCTCTACCTGTGGCTGATCTGAGAATCCAAGTAAAATAAAATTTTCCTTAGACGTTTTATTGTTTTGTTCCATCAATCCTCTATGATAAAGAGAAAAATGAGAGTATGGAATTCAATCTGGGGAAATACCACTATTTGGATACAATATTTGAAGTAAACTCTTAGATGAACTTTTTTTTTAATGAGTGAGATTTCTCTGAAAAGGAAAAAAGGTAATTATTAAAAAGGCATTCTTAAAAACAAAGGCATTCTTTTGTGTCACCTATTTTTGTCTCAATAAACATTTGGCCAATCCTCCTTTTTGATTGTGTGACCAAGCTCTTTTCCTTATATGTTCACAATTATTATTAAATATAATCTACTTAAAGAAGAAAATAAATTCTTCCAGTTTGGGTGGCTGTGCAATTTTGTTAGTAGAAGTGGGAGAAAAAGAATATATGAATGGTGAGACTAAATATCTACCATAAAATTGATGGAGTGATCATTGCTCATTCTAACATTGACTCATTTACATTGTAATGTAAAATAATAGATAACAGTGAGGTGGTGGGTCGGGAAAATAAATTGAATATGTTTTATGTCCTTTTTGTCTCATGGACAACGTGGGTTATGGTGATGTTTCTTACAACTAATTATCAAATCAAAGTGATACAGGTCAGATAGATACAGGTGAATTTTCAATATAGAGAGAAACTAATTAATTTTATAATTTCTTTACCAACTTACATGATTATTTATCATGTATTTACCTCTTAAAGTTGAAAGAATAGACATTTATAACATATACACATAAAAAGACAGACTCCTAAATTCAGAAGTGCACACATTTGTCTATGCTGATAACCATAAAATGCTTTTGATTAACAATAGAGTAAAAACTCAGCTACATACACTTATTTAAAGACAAGGTATTATTATTTTATAAAATTATGAAAAGGCAAAATATGTCTTTTCAGCTCATTTCACATCATTCTGCATAATGAAAACAGTCTGGGTTATAATATATTCCACTATGCCTCTTCACATACTTTTAGTAAATGATATTATCATCTGTGCCCCCAAATTTTCTGAACTAAAGACAGAATCTTACTGAATATTTTATTTTCAGGAGTAATGAAGGATAAATTTATCATTGTGTTCAGATAAGTTTATATTTCAGAAAGTAAAATTTTATCAAATGAGGTAAATAAGATTTTAAATTCTAAAGCTAAATGTTAAGATTTGTATAGCTAATAAAGAATTCTACTTAGCAAAACTGAAAATCATGCTATATAGATTCCTGCATTCTGTTTATCCTTAATGGTGCTTAACCTAAAATGCTAATTTATCCCAGATTGATGTGTTAGTCACTAAAATTCATATTTCAGTTATTTTGACATATATGCAAATCAAATGCAAGCAAGAGAAGTTATTCTCATCACCTACAGAATAAACTCAGTTTGCATATTTTTAAAAATTTAGAATTCCTCTTAAATTTGAATTCTTTCAGCATGTAATATCTTCCTAAATATAAATTTATGTTTCCTAACCCTCATAAATGGAAATCTAGAAATTTTTAAATTTTATACCAAAATTCAAAATCGCATAGTTTTGAATATAGGATGCTAGATTTAGAAGCAACTTTAGAAACAAATTTTTAATTTTCAAACTTAGCAAAGGAGAATAAATTAATGTAGGTGCTTATGACTATGCTATTTCTATGTCAGAATCATAAATGAGATCAAAAGCATCTAATTATTCCTCTCATATATTTATATACAATATTCTAAAATATTTTTAAAGCATTTGGATTATAAGGAATACTTCTAGGAGGGCCTTCCACTCCCACCCATCACTTTACCGGCTTTCTATCCTTATTAAAGAGTAACTTGTTTCTCCATTGTCATTTTGTTCACAGAATTTTTTTATTTCCATCTTAATTTCTTCATTTATGAAGTAATTATATCTTGGAAACACTCTCCTAGACATTGGCCTAGGCAAAGAGTTTATGAAGAAGTCCCCAGAGGCAATCACAGCAACAACAAAAATAAATAAATGGGACATGATCAAACTGAAAAGCTTCTGCACAGCCAAATAAATAGTCATGAAAGTAAACAGACAACCTACAGAATGGGAGAAAATTTTTGCATCCTACGCATCCGATAAGGGGCTGATAACTAGAATATACTTAGAGCTCACGAAAATCAGCAAGAAAAAATCAAATAACCCTATTAAAATGTGGGCAAAGGACTTGAACAGAAACTTTTCTAAAGACTACAGAAGAATGGCCAACAAACATATGAAAAAATGCTCAATATCTCTAATCATCAGGGAAATGCAAATCAAAACCACAATGAGATATCACTTAACTCCAGTGAGAATGGCCTTTATCAAAAAGTCCCCAAACAANCCCCAAACAATAAATGCTGGCGTGGATGTGGAGAGAGAGGAACACTCCTACACTGCTGGTGGGACTGCAAACTAGTTCAACCTCTGTGGAAAGCAATATGGAGATACCTTAAAGCGATACAAGTGAATCTACCATTTGACCCAGCAATCCCATTACTGGGCATCTACCCAAAAGATCCAATAACACTCTACAAAAAAGACACCTACACCCGAATGTTTATAGCAGCACAATTCATAATCGCAAGGCTGTGGAAGCAGCCCAAGTGCCCATCAATCCAAGAATGGATTAATCAAATATGGTATATGTATACCATGGAGTACTATTCAGCTCTAAGAAACAACGGTGATATAGCACATCTTATATTTTCCTGGTTAGAGCTGGAACCCATACTACTAATTGAAGTATCTCAAGAATGGAAAAACAAACACCACATATACTCACCAGCAAACTGGTATTAACTGAGCAGCACCTAAGTGGACACATAGGTACTACAGTAAGAGCGTATTGGGCGGGGGA
>VSMD01128470.1:0-19079 GCA_008750895.1 Mirza zaza | reverse complement strand
TGGAAAATGTGGAGGAAATGGACAAATTTCTAGAAACACACAGCCTCCCTAGGCTCAACCAGGAAGAAATTGATTCCCTGAACAGACCAATCTCAACAGCTGAAATAGAAACAGCAATTAAAAATCTCCCTAAAAAGAAAAGTCCTGGTCCAGATGGTTTCACTCCCGAATTTTACCTCACTTACAAAGAAGAACTAGTACCTATCTTGCAGAAACTATTCCACAACATCGAGAAGAACGGAAGTCTCCCCGACACCTTTTATGAGGCGAATATTACTCTGATACCAAAACCTGGAAAGGATACAACAAAAAAAGAAAACTACAGACCAATATCCCTAATGAATATAGATGCAAAAATTTTCAACAAAATCTTAGCTAACCGAATCCAGACACTTATCAAAAAAGTAATCCATCACGACCAAGTGGGCTTCATCCCAGGGATGCAGGGATGGTTCAACATACGTAAATCTATAAATGCAATTCACCACATAAACAGAAGCAAAAACAAAGACCACATGATTCTTTCAATAGATGCAGAAAAAGCTTTTGACAAAACTCATTGTGGTTTTGATTCACATTTCCCTGATGATTAGAGACATTGAGCATTTTTTCATACATTTGTTGGCCATTAGTCTATCTTCTTTTGAAAAGCTTCTGTTCATGTCTTTTGCCACTCTTTAATGGGATTTTTTGATGTTTTCTTACTGATTTGCTTGAGTTCTTTGTAGATTCTGTTTATTAAATCTTTATTGGATGTATAGTATTTAAATGTTATCTCCCATTCCGAAGGTAGTCTTTTTATTCTATTGATTGTTTCTTTGGCAGTGCAGAAGCTTTGCAGTTTGATCAAGTCCCATTTATTTATTTTTGTTGTTGCATTTTTTTATTACCTCATGTTATGGGGGTACATATATTATGGTTACATATCTTGCCTCTGCCTCCCCTCCCCCAACCCGCTGTGCCAGAGCTTCAAGCATGTCCAGCCACTTGGTGGTACGCACCACACCCACCATGTAAGTATATACCGTTCCCCACCTCCCCCCTTCCACCTACCCACCTCCCAATAACAGATTTTTTTTTAGACATTTTGGTTACAGTGTATATCTTTGCCTCTCCCTAAAAACGGATAGAGGTAATCCCTTCCCCCCAGCAGTGCTCGCCACATCCTTAAGATGTGGGTCTCCACCCCTAAATCCCTGTTTAACCCTACCGTTTTTTGAGCACCCTAGTTTTAGTCAGTCAGTACCAATTTGATGGCAAGTAGATGTGTAGCCCATTTTCCAGATCTTGCTTTGTATTATGGGCTTAAGCTTAATCCAGGATAGCATAAATGCTGCTCGCTCACTGTCATTTCTTAGGATTGAGTAATATTCCATTGTGAGCATATACCACATTTTAGTTAACCACTCATGATTTTATGTCCACTTGGGTAGTTTCCATGATCGTGCAATAGTGAATTGTGCTGCCATAAACATTCGGGTGCAGATGTCTTTATAATAGAGTGACTTATGTTCTTTTGAGTAGATGCCCAACAATGCTATTGCTAGATCGAATGGTATTTCTATTTTTAGCTCTTTGAGGTATCTCCAAATTCTTTTCCACAAAGTTTGCACTAATTTGCAGTCCCACCAGCAATGTAAGAGTGTTCCTGTCTCACCACACCCTCACCAGCATTTGTTGTTTTGGGATTTCTTGATACAGGCCATTCTTACTGGGGTTAGGTGATATCTCATTGTGGTTTTGATTTGCATTTCTCTAATGATTAGAGATGTTGAACATTTTTTATATGTTTGCAGGCCATTATTCTGTCTTCTTTGGAGAAGTTTCTATTCATTTCCATTGCCCATTTCTTGATGGGGTTGTTTGATTTTTTTCTTATTTATTCTTGTTGTTGCTGTGATTTCTTTTGGGGTCTTCTTCATAAATTCTTTTCCTAAATCAGTATCTATAAGAGTTTTTCCAGCCTATTATTCCAGAATTCTTATAGTTTCATGCCTTAGGTTTAAGTTTCTTATCCATTGTGAATTAATTTTTTGAGTGATGTCAGGTGAGGATCCTGTTTCAGTTTTCTACGTATGGCTATCCAGTTTTCCCAACACCATTTATTGAATAGGGATTCTTTCCCCCAGTGTATGTTTTTGTCTGCTTTGTCAAAGAGCAGATGGCAATACAAAGATAGTTTTATATCTAGGTTTTGTGTTCTAATCCATTGGTCTGTGTCTCTGTTCTTGTGCCAGTCCTATGCTGTTTTGATTACTATAGCCTTGTAGTATAGCTTGAAGACTGATAAGGAGATTCCTCCTGATTTGTTCTTTTTGCTTAAGGTTGCTTTGGCTATTTGGGGTTTTTTTTTTTTTTTTTTCTGGTTCTATATAAAGCATAGAATTTTTTTTTTCTAGATCTGCAAAAAATAACGTTGGTATTCTAATGATTATTGCATTGATTTTGTAACCACTTTGGGTGGTATAGACATTTTAACAATTTTGATTCTGCCAATCTGTCAGCATGATATGTTTTTACATTTGCTTCCATCCTCTGCAGTCTTCTTCCCCAGAGTTTCATTGTTCACCCTGTCATAGAGTTCTTTCACCTTCTTGGTTAAATATATTCCTAGGTATTTTCTTTTCTTTGTTGCTTTCACCTTATGGCTCATAGAAGTGCCTCTTTCATGTTCACTTTGGCCAGTCTGATGACTGTGTGTGGTGGTGATTGCTTCTTTGCAGTGAATCTCCCTGGGTTCCTTTGAGTTTCCTGTACCTGAATATCTATATTTTTAGTAAGCCCAGGGAAATTTTCCTCAATTACTCCCTCAAATAGGTTTTCCAACCCTTGTGTATTTTCTTCTTCACCCCTAGGGATGCCTGTGATTCTTATCTTAGGCTTCTTTACATAACCCCACATTTCTTGTAGGTTTTATTCATTCCTCTTATTTCTCACTTCTTTCTCTTTGACTGTCTTGTTTAACTCAAAGGTGGTGTTTTCAGAGCTCTGAGATTCTTTCTTCTGCATGATCTAGCCTATTTTTAAGGCTTTCCACTGTGTTTTATATTTCTTTGAATGAATTTTTCAGTTCCAGAAATTCTGTTTGATTTTTTTTTCGATAATTCGATTTCCATAGTGAATTTTTCATTCATTTCCTGCATTCTTTTTGTGGATTCTTTGTGTTGGGTTTCTATTTTCTGTTGTATTTCATTCAGCTTCCTTACAATCCATATTTGAAATTCTTTGTTATTTCAGTCTTCATTTTGGTTGATATCCATTATTAAGGAGTTACTATTTTCTTTTGGGGGTGTTCTTTTCCTTTGATTTTTTATGTTTTTGGCTTCTTTTCACTGATTCCTTCTCTTATGGCCTCTCAGGTGAGTCCTTGGGGTGCTAGGCATGCCTCGTGGGCCTGTCTTCGGGTCCCCAAAGATCAATCTGTTAATGCGCCAGGGAGAGTGGTGCTGGTCCTGAGTTGCCTATGAGCTTTAGCAGGTTAGGTATATCTCTTAAGTTACCTCTGACCTGCAATCTTCACCTCTTCCCAACAGTGTGTAGTGAGTTGGGACCCCACAACTTAATCTCAGTGACGGTGGGTAGTACTTGTGAGTACGAATCAGCTGCTTCCTATTTTCTTGAGTTGGAAGGTGCTATGTTTAGCTATGGGATTGTTCTCCCTGTCATTGATTGACGTTTGTGTGGAAGAGCCATCTGCCAAGATGGTTTGGGGGACTATGGTAAGCTCTCATCCCCTAGGTGGGTCATATGAATGCCCTACACTTTAGAAGGGACCCTGTAGCTCCCAGGGGTTTGCTTGATCTCTGCTTCCCCAGGGATAGTGCAGGAGCAAGACAAATTGTGGTTGGATTGCGAGATCCAGAGGGGCTTTGCAAGGCCTGGGTGCATCTCAGAGGTTGTTTATTAAGCCACTGGGGGAACTGCTGGTATGTTCAGGGCAATCTCTCCAAGCCAGTAGGCTGTTCCTGAGGTAGGGGCCTAATCACCTGAGAGCTAAGGCTTTGGGCCATGCCCTTTCTGCTTTTGTCCATTAGTGCAGTTTCTATGTGTGGTGGTATGGGTGCCCTCCCTATTCATTCCCTGTAACTCCATAGCACTCTCCCATCAGATTAATTTGTGTGAGTTCCCTCACTGCCCAAGACCGGCTCTTGAACTACCCCTCAGTCTGTGTGTCTGACCTACTAGTGTGTATATCCACAAGATGCTGGATGGTGGGGTAATCCCCAGTTGTTCATTTCTGTTCCACCACAAGACCCCAAGGGGAGAGAGGTAGGCCTGTGTGTCCACACAGGGGCCTCTGCCTGGGAGAATCAGCCACTCATGAGTTTCTTGGCTCAGACTGTACTTCTGTTGTAATGAGTTGGAAGAGGAGCTGCTGCTCCTGTTCATCTAGTGCCCGGGAGGCATTTGGTTGTCATGGGATCCAGTGGCTATGTTGATTCATTCTGAGTGCCATATCCCTATGCAATATGTTGGTTCTCCAAGGAGTGGGGTCTGGGTGTACTCACAGATCCCTGTTCCTCATCGGCCTTTTACATTCTCCCTTTGGCTGTCTGTGAGGGCTTCCTCACCACCCATGTCCAGGACCAAGATCTTTCCTCTGCATATTCTTGTACCACTTTTGTCTCTGGTGGTGGGAGGCATTGCTTCTGGCCTGTCATTGCATCTACGCTGCCAGCGCGTGATGCCATGAGACGCTTGTGAGCCGAAGCTCACAAATTATGGCAGAGTCACTCTAAATGGGGCACCCACTGTAGAGGTGCAGCTGTTCATCTGCTACTTGGTTCAAAGTATTCTTGCAGTTGCAATGGCGAAGAGGGGCCATGGCTATCAGCTGGCCCGAGAGCTAAAATTACTCTCTCTAATGCCAAGATTGGAGGTGGGTGCAAAGGAGGAAGTGTCTACGTGTAAGGTAGCCAGCACTTTGATCTCACATGGCACTCTCCTGTAAACTGTCCCTTTTGAACACCTGAACTCCTGTGGATTGCTGGTTCACCCTATTCCCATTTAGCTGCTGTGCCTGGGCTCATAGAGGGTGGAAGCACCTCTAAAATGTTTTGTATCCTCATGCTCATTGAAGGTACCCATGTGGGGAGGGGAAGCCCCTCCTTACTCTTTCACTGGGCTCTAAGCCTCTCTGGGTTTGGACCACACCACTGTGTTCTTTATCTTCTTTCTCAGCTTCACAATTTTTCTCATTTGGGTCTCCAAACGACTCTGTTGTCGCTCACTATGATCCACGCCTGAGCTGCAACTGCTGTCTGCTTTCTTCAGTCCAATATTCTGCCTTCCAGCCAGGACAATCTGAAAAGTGATGTCTCTAGTTGGCCATCTTGGCTCCCCTCAAAATCAGATGTTTTAATAGTATTTTTCAAATCTGAAGGCTAGGAAGTCCAGCAGATTTGGTGTGCGGTGAGGGTTGCTGTCTGCTTCTAAGAATGTGCCTTTTTGCTGCAAGCTCTGGAGGGGATGAACGCCAGATCTTCACATGGCGAAAGGCATGGAAGGGCTTGTATTTCTTCTTTTCCCCCTTTCCATATTCTTTAAATTATTTGAATTATTTTTTTAGACAGGGTCTTACCCAGGCCAGAGTACACTGGTGTCATCATAACTCACTACAGCCTCGATCTCTTGGGCTCAAGTGATCCTCTTGCCTTAGCCTCCCAATTAGCTGGCACTTCAGGCGTGTGCCACCATGCCTATGTAATTTTTTTTATTATTTTTTGAAGAGATAGCATCTCATTATGTCGCTCAGTCTGATCTCAAACTCCTGACCTCAAGTAATCCTCTTGCCTTGGCCTCCTAAAGTGTTTGGATTGCAGGTGTGAGCCATTACATCCAGCTCATTTAAATAATTTTTAAGAATTCCATGAAAATTTATTGGCTTTATAGCTGTACTTCTTTGCATAATTTTTTAGTTATTCATCTAGTAATTATATATTTATAGGTTTCAGAGTCTATTTAGAATTAATATTTTTCCACTTCACATGAAATATAGATATTTACAATGGTATAATTGTATTTATAAACATATATTTCCCTGGTAGTCTTTGTTACATTTGTTATCTCTGTTACATTTCTATATAATATGATTCTTTAAGACAGTGTTATTATTTTTTCTTTAATCAATTGTATTTAAAAAAATTAATAACAAAAATGTTCCTTAATATTTACCCATGTGTTTACCAGTTTCAGTATTATTTATTTCTATAGATTTAGGAGTTTACCTTTGGTGTCATTTTCTTTCAGTATAAAGAACTTTCTTTTTGAGAAAAAGTCTTACTCTGTTGCCCAGGGTAAAATGCAGTGAAATCATCATAGCTCACTGTAGCCTCCAACTCCTAGTCTCAGGTGATCCTCCTGCCTCAGCCTCCTGAGTAATTGAGAGTGCAGGCATGTGCCACCATGCCTGGTTAATCTTTTTATTTTTTGTAGAGCTGGGGTCTCACTATTGCCAGGCTGGTCTTGAACTCCTGGGCTCAAGCAATTCTCTCCCCTCTTGGCCTCCCAAAATGCTAGGATTACAGGTATGCGGCACTGCGCCCAGCCTGACATTTTTCTTAGTGTGAGTTTGGCAATTATGTGGTTTCTCAGTTTTCCTTTTTCTGAAAATGTCCTTATTTCACCTTTAGTTCTTTAACAGTCTTTATTTCTGGATATAAAATTCTGGATTGACCTTTTTATCTGCCACATTAAATGTTACTCCATTGTGATCTGGCTTCATAGTTTCTGATGAAAAGTCAGTGATCATCTTTTGCTGTATATAATTTGTTGTTTTTCTCTATTTATAAGATTTTTTTTTAGCAGTTTTACTGTGGTGTACCTATGCGTGGATTCCTGTGTTCTATTTGCAGATTTACTGACCTTATAGAATTTCTAAATTTATGTTTTTCACCAACACTAGGAAGTTTTCTGTCATTATTTTTCCAAATATTTTCTGCCTCATTTTCTCTAGTGTCCCTCTGTGTCTCCTCCTTCCCTCCCTTCCTCCCCGCTCCTTTTCCCCCTCCTGCTCCCTCCCTCTCTCCCTCTCCCCCTCCCTCTCTTTCTCCATCCCTCCTGCCTTTCTCTTTCTCTCATATTCTAATTGTGTTAGAAATTTTGAAATTTTACACATATCTCAGAGGCTCTGCTTGTTTATTTTTTTCTTTCACTTTTCAGATGAAATAAATTCTGTTGATCTGTCTTGAAGTTTACCAGCTATTTCCTCTGTAATTTTTATTCTTCCATTAAGCTCATTCAGTGATTTTTACATTTCTCATATTGTGTTTCTATTCTAAAATTTCCAAATGGTTGTTCTTTGTAATTTCCATTTTTCTGTTGAGATTTTTTTTTGTTATTTATTAAGAGCATATTTTCCTCTACCTTATTACTAAGTATAGTTACAATATCTCTTTCCAAGTGTTTGATAATTCCTGTATCTTGATTATCTCAGAGTTAGCATCTGTTGATTGACTTTTCTCTTGAACTAGGAACATTTTCCTAGCTTGTCAGATATTGGGTAATTTTGGATTGTATCTTGGACATGTTATATTGTTATATATATAATATATTCTGTCAATGTTATATTGTAGAGAATCTGGATTCTTTTTTATTGCTCTTAAGAGTCTTGGTGTTCTGGTTGTAGCAGTCAATAGATTTGGCTAGACTGAGACTGTACACTGTTATGCCTGTGGGAGGCAGTGGCTTAGATCTTAGTTCAGTTCTCTAAGCCACAGGTGCCAACTGCTTTCAGTTTTCCCTGTGCATGTATGGTTCAGGGATCAGCAAAAGTCTTGGTGTACATTTAAACACAGAAGTTAGGGTTACCCGTATCAGCCTTTCTCCCTGTTAGTGTTTTCTCTCACCTCACTAATGCCCTAGTTGCCCAAAATCTAGTCCTTGGACTAGAAAGATGAGTGGGTTTTTTTTTTTTTAAATCAGTTTTAGCATCTGTGAAGACTACAGCTGCCCATAGGCAAATCTCTAAAAAAAATTGTTTATGAAGTTCCTTAAGGGTGTGGTAGTACTTCATAGTAATTACCTGCTCCACACTTGACTCCCTTACAAAATCTGCCTGCCTTCATGCAGCCATCAGAACTCTTAGATAGTTGGTGTTTTGTACTTTGTTCAGAGTTTGTAGCAGTTATTTGTGGGAGGACCAATTTGTTAGATATCAACTCCTCCTTCTGGGAGTGGAACTCTAATACTTTTTTTGTGAGAGAATAGAAGGAATTAGAGCTGTGATCTGCAAAGCCCTGATACTTAGTACTCTGTGGCTATAATACAACCTTTCCTGAAGTTTATCTTTCTTATTAATTAATTTCTAAATCTGTAGACCAGAATATTCTTTTCTGACAGTCTGAGATATGGTTAATATAAATGGGTGAAAATTCTACTTTTAGGTAATTTCTTTTATAAGTCTTATACCTGTTACTCTGCCATGGTTCTACATATCCTTTGGTTTAATATCTATTTAAAGACCTTCTAGAATGCTAGCTTAAAGGATTAATGTGTCTTTCAAGGACAGAATGACATACTTCATACTATATTTTACTCTGAACTTAGCTTGTTTTCTAGCATGATTTGTGCCTTTTGCCCTTAATTTAGATTTATTTGTAGTTGAGACTAGGTTAAAATTTTTAAACGAAACATAGATTTATAATTTTGATATTTTTGATGACCTTTAAGACTTTGAGAATTTTTCCTTATTATATTTTAACATAGAAGAGTATATAAAGTATGTACAGTTTCCAAAAGTATAATGCAAACAGCTGTGTTTACGTACAAGAGAGTATATAAATAATATATGTGCAGTTTCCAAAAAAGGTATAATGCAGACAGCTGTGTAACAACCACCATATTAAGAAATAGAACATTGCCAGTACTTTAGAATTTCTCTGTGCTCCCCTTCCTACTGAAATGACCATTATCTTTATTTTGGTGATAATCATTTTCTTCTTATTTTTCTCTGTAGTTTTCTTCCTATATGAAGAACTCATGAGGTTTTCATCCATTCCTTCATTCCAGAAATATTAATCACTTATTACATGTCAGACTTTGTTATATGTTCTAGAGATGCAACAGTAAATTAATATTTACTACCTTCATGAACTTTACACTTTAGTGATAGAAATTTTGTAGTTAATTTCTTGAAATTACCTCAGAGAAACTATATGATTTATTGGCTGGGGTCATATCTGTGAACCATTAATAAAGTGGTTTTCTTCTATTATTCTTTTATTCATTTATTAAATATTACTAAACATTTAAAGAAATTGTGTTGTACCTTAGAATGTAGAGGGTTAATAAAAACTAACATAACTCCAGCCCTTGTAAACATGTTAGTGAAAGAATCTGGTTTTCTTTCTTGAAGACAAACTACAGACTAGGGATGATTTCTCCAACATAACAATGCTTAGCTTATTTTAACAGCATCAGATGTATCTGTCATTAAGTCAGATCATTCATGGTCTTAGCATGTAAAGGAACTGGTTTTATGTTATTCTACCTTGTCCTTAACCATTGATGAACTTGTTCAAAGCAATAGTATTATACCAATTATGTAAGTCAGTCATTTCTAAGACTGAATATTTATAAAGAAAGGAAATTGGTCTAGGTGAGTGAAAAGTTAACATAAGAATGCTAAAGGCAAGTAGTGTTCTTCTATTTAATGTGGGAAAGAAGAGTAGCTTAGCATGGAACTTTTATTTCTCTTCTTGAATAAGAGGAGCAAAAATGTTGGGCCTATATGTATATATTCATTGTTAATTATAGAGTATAGTGATAACAGGTTGGAGTATTAATTACTGTTCTCCTAGTCTTTGACAGTAGCTCTTAATGCAGGAAGAAGAGGCTTTTAAAAAAAGAATTAAGAGCATTTGCAGTACCATTTCTCTGCATGTGCCATTTCCTTGGATTTGAGCCTTGATATATCTTTACCTAAGTGTAATTCCAAAATAGATTTTTGTTTATTCTAATTTGTAAATGAAAGTCGTACTGCTAATGAATTGAACTTACTTTGTGTGAATAATCATGACATGACATGGTTTCTTTAATATACAAATATATTGATTCTGTCATTAAAATAGGGACTAATGTTGACTAATAATTCAAAGCTTATTATTATCTGTTGTACTGTTTCTTACCCAGTAGCAGTGTTGCTAAAATTGACATTTAATATTCCTTACATTTAATATTTCATTTTACCAAATTTCTGCTCCCAAGGTATTTTGAACTTTCAACTACAAAGGCACTCTGAATTTCTGCTCATGACCCTTCAAGCTATCTATGACATAAAGCTGCCACAGCTTACCAAATATTGATCAGAATTAGGGGTCCCCTAAGAGATATATACTGAGGATTAAGAGAAAACTTGAAATGGGGAGGAATTCATTGTACCAAGCAAGTTAATGGCTCTTGGGAATGTCAATTAAGGACACTTCAGAGGCCTATACTAATTTTTTTTCTTTTTTTTTATTTCAGCATATTATGGGGGTACAAACAATAAGGTTACATACATTGCCGTTGTCTCCCCTTCCCCCTCAAGTCAGGGCTTCAAGTGTGTCCGTCTCCCAGACAGTGTGCATCACACTCACTATGTATGTATATATCCATCCCCTCCTCCCCCCTCCTACCTGCCTCACATCCGGCAAATGTTTGTTTTTCTTTTTTTCTTAACATTTTGGTTACATTTTGTATCTTTGGCCTGTACTAATTTAAATGCTAGATTTGACATTATACTTAGTAAATGAAAGTGATCTTCCCCAACAACCTTTGAAATAGGAAATGTCTTTGCTCTGGAAGTTAATTACAAAAGTAGTATATAATTATTCATAGCATAGTTTAACATTTATCTTATGAGATGGTTAATTTTCTATGTCAATTTGACTGGGTCATTGAGGACCCAAATATTTGGCTCAACATTTCTGGGTATGTCTGTGAGGATATTTCCAGAAGAGATTAGCATTTGAATTGATAAACTGAGTAAAGCAGATTGTATTTTCCAGTGTGGTTGGTTTTCATCCAATCTGTTGAGGGCCTCAGTGGAAATAAAAGGGAGAGGAAGGGCAAATTCATTCTCTCTCCCTGATGCTTGAGCTGGAACATCAGTCGTCTTCTGCCCTCAGACTCCTGGTTCTTAGGCCTTTGGACTCAGATTATAACTATACTACCAACTCTTGGGTCTCCAGCTTGCAGACCTCAGATTATGGGACTTCTCAGTCTCCATAATTGTATGAGTTAATTTCTTATAATGTCTTTCTAGATATATCCTCTTTGTTCTGTTTCTCTGGAGAATCCTGAAAATACAGATTTTGGTACCAGGAGTGGGTTGCTGTTGTAACAAATGTCTAAAAATGTGAAAATGGCTTTGGAACTGGGTAATGGGTAGAGGCTAGAAGAATTTTGAGGTGCATCTAGAAAATGCCAGTGTTGCTGTGAGAGGCAGTACGAAGAGCTGTAGAGAAATCCTCCTTTTCAGAGAGTACAGACAGTGTCAGAGGAAATATGGATGGTAAAGGTCATCCTGAAGAAGTCTAATAGAGAAATGAGAAACATATTATTGGAGACTAGAGGAAGGGTGATCTTTATTACAAAATGGTAAGGAACTTAGCTGAATTATGTTCATGATTTAGTATTTTGTGGAAGGTAGGACTTGTAAGTGATGAAATTGGATATTTAGGAGATCTCTAAGCAAGCAGTCAGAAGGAGCAGCTTGGTTTCTCAAGACTGCCTAAAGTAAAATATAAGAGACAAATGCATAGAAGATGGAATTGTTAAGCAAAGAAAAACTATATCTTGAAGATTTGGAAGAATATCAGCATTTCTATTTTACAAAAAATGAGAAAGTGTTTTCAGAAGCAAATATTAAGTGTGGTTGACCAACCATTTTAGAAGGAGGTTAATGTGGGTGTCGATCATGGGCCTAGTTAGCTATTCCAGCAGGAACACTGCCAGTTTGAAGTGAAGGAAAAAGAGATAGGACAGAATGAAGGAAGGCTGTTGGATTTATTGGACCTGTAGAATGAGAGACCAAAGAGCTATTAATATTTGGCTATGAACACGCACTGTTCTTAAAGGTAAGGGAAGAATGACCCCTAAAGCTGTTCAGAGATCATCAGATCTGTTTCTTTGGTTTCAAAGTGTGTGTGTGTGTTGGGAGGGGGGGGTTCTATTACCTGGGTTTCGTCAGGCCAGATAGCCTTCACCTAAAGCTGTGGGGATTGGGCCACCTGGGGCTGTGAGGCCTTGACACCCACCTGGCATAGCCTTGGGTCAAGACCTCCATTCAGCAGAGCTGTGGTTTCAGTACCACTGCCTCAGTGGGTCCAGAGGTATGATCACTGCCCCAGTGGACCTGGAAGGCAGGACCTTTGTCCAGAGGGCAGAACATAGAGACAAAATGTATTATTCTTGAAACTTAAACCTTAGGAAGTTTGCCTTACTAGGTTTTGGACTTGCTTGGGAGGCCTATCGCCCCCTTCTTTACTATTTCTCCCTTTTGGAATAGGAATATTTATCCTATGGTTGTCCTACCATTGTATTTTAGAAGCACATTTGGGTTTTTCACAGCTGGAAAGGAATTTTGCCTCAGAATGCGTCATACCTGAACTCTCACTTATGTCTTGTTTAGATGATATTTAGGTAAGCCTTTGGACTTTAGTCTTTAGAGTTGATGTTGGAGTGAGTTAAGACATGTGGGGCTGTTGGGATGGAATGGGTGTATTTTTCGTGAGGAGGACATGAATTTTGGGAGACTAGTGGTGGAATGCCGTGGCTGCAAGTTTTTTTGTCCTATGCTGAAGGTCTAATTCCAAATGTGGGGGTATTTGGAGATGGGGTCTTTGGGAGGTAATTAGGTCAAGAGGGCGGAACCCTCATATGAATGGGACTAGTGTCTCTAAGAGGAAACACGTGAGATATTATCTGTTTCTCCACCATTTGAGAATACAGCAAGAAGGTGGCCATCTGAAAACTAGAAGAGGGCCCTCATCAGACACCAATTCTGCCAGTGCCTTGATCTTGGAATTCCCATCCTTTATAACTATAAGAAATAGATTTCTGTTGTTGGAGCTACCAGTATATGGTATTTTGTTATGGTAGCCTAAGCTAAGACACCTTACAAAAAGAATTCAGCCTACAAGACTTTTGGGGATCTAGTATGAATTCATCTAAATAAAAATGTGATAGCCCAGACAGTAATTCTTAAATGATAGAAACATAAGGAAAAAAAGTGAATCACATAGTCAAATGCGAGTACTACTCATCCTGATACTTTTAACTGAAAAGATAGTCCTATTAATCTTGTCCTTCTCCTTCCATTTTGGGGGGGTGCATCCTTTTTGGCATATATGGGACATATATGCGTAGGTAGTCAGGGTTCCAGGATATAGGCAGGAGAGAACTGATTTCAGGAATCAGCTATAAAATGAAATGGAATTTAAGATTTCAGTCAGAAAGAGATACTGTAATAAAAATCAACTGCTCGGAATAATCATTTCCAGTGGAAATTTCATTAGCCCCAGTCCGCAGAAGAAGAGAGACATTTACATGGCAGAAGGAGGTCTGGCTTCCAATACATTGTGGAGATAAATGCATCAGATCATCACACTGTCATTCCTTTGAACATTCAAATGACACACCAGTTTCCCTTGTTAGAGCCCATTCCAGCTGTGTAATATCTTGATGTTTTGACTCTCTATGTACAGTGTTGTTAAGGCCAATGCCTACATCAGGCTCATTATATTGTTTATTGTCATTTCTTTTGGACTCCAAGTGAGGGTTGAGGTACTCATACTCCATGGTTAATGACACACTCTTGTCATCAATTTAAGGCTCCTGTCTCATCTTGTTTATTTATATATTTTCTCTCCTTTATTCCATATCCTTACTCCTCTTCTCCCACATGTATGTGTTACAAGTGTGAACATGTATTATATATTCAATATATTTTTGAATATATAATTATTCCCAAAAGATTTTGTTTGTATGTTTTTAATTTATACAAAATTTTTTGAAATTTATAATTCTGTAAATATAATATTGTGTACATATAATTTACTTCTTGCTTTTACTTCTAGTTTGCCTCCAACTTCCTGCTAGTGGAAACAGTTCTGTGATGAACATCATTATAAATATTTCCTCAAGGACCAGTTTGAGAGTTTCTCTAGAATATTACTGGGAATAGGATTGCTGGATTGTAAGATATATGCCTATTTAACATTACCAAATTACTCCTTGAAATTGCTGATGAGGGTGTACTTTTACCATGATTTTTGCAATTCTAATGGATATAAGGTGGTATCTCACTGTTGTTTTCCTTTGTATTTTTCTGGTTAGTAGTATTGTTGACCATTACTTTATTTATTATGAAGATTTCTTTTTCTGTGAATTATTGTTCATATCTTTTGTATATTTTTCCTTTGGGTTTTGTCTTTTTTTCCTTTTTAATTTATAGCAAGTCCTTATAATTTTTTAGATCTTTCATTTTTGGTTTTGGCTATGGTATATATCTACTCCCTGCCCCCAGTCTATTATCTGTCTGTTACCTTTGTGATTCATTACAGAAATCTCAAATAGTAATGTAATCACCCAGAGGTTTCTGCCTTGTCGTTTGTGCTTGGGGGTCTTTTTTAGCAAATCTTTTCCTATCTCAGAGTCACAAAGATATTCCTACTGCTTTTTATATTATTAGCTACATAGTTTTACTTTTCTCATTTATGTCTTTAAACCATCTGGAACTCACTCTCCAGATAGAAATCTGGAATCTCTACTTTCTCAATATAAGCCAGTTTTCTCCACACCACCTACTAATCAAACTGTGTGTTCTTCATTGATTTCTAATACTGTCTCTATCAAATACCAGATTCTCATTTATACATCTCATTTATGCATATATGAGCCTTCAGTGAGTCATAATCTTTTTGCTAGTGTAGTCTTGGCTCACCATTGATGGCTGCTGACTGATCAATGTTGTGGTTGCTGTAGGTTGGAGTGCCTGTGGCAATTTCTTAAAATAAGACAACAATGAAGTTTGCCACATTGATTGACTTTTCCTTTCATAAAAGATCTTTCTGAGTATGTGATGCTGTTTGATAGCATTTTACCCACAGTAGAACTTCTTTCAGAATTGGAGTAAGTCCTCTCAGACCCTGCCACTGTTTTATCAGTGAAGTTTATGTAATATTCTAAATCCTTGTCATTTTAATAATGTTTACAGCATCTTTATGAGGAGTAAATTCCATCTCAAGAAACCACTTTATTTACTCATTCATAAGAAGCACCTCCTCATCCATTCAAATTTTAACATGAGATTGTAGCAATTCAGTCACATTTTCAAGCTCCAGTTTTATCTCTAATTCTCTTGCAGTTTCCACCACATCTGCAGTTACTTCTTTAACTGAAATCTTGAACCCCTCAAAGTCATGCCATGAGGGATAGAACCAGTTTCTTCCAAACTGCTGTTAATGTTGATATTTTGACCTCCTTCCTTTAATCACACATGTTCTTAATGGCATCTAGAATTGGTGGATCCTTTCCAGAAGGTTTTCAATTTACTTCATCTAGATCCAGTAGAGGAATCACTGGATTTATGGCAGCAAGACTTGAAAGTTGAAATTACTTCTTGATCCATAGACTTCAGAATGGATACTGTGTTAGCAAGCAGGAAAACAACATTAATCTGCTTGTACATTTCAATCAGAGCTCTGTGGTGACCAGGTACATTGTCAATGAGCAGTAATACTTTGAAAGGATCTTTTTTCTGAGCAGTGTCAGCAGTATGCTTAAAATACTCAGTAAACCATGCTGTAAACAGATAGGCTCTCATCCACGTTTTATTTTTCCATCTATAGAACACAGGCAGAGTAGATCTAGTATAATTCTTAAGGGCCCTAGGATTTTCAGAGTGATAAATGAGCATTGACTTGAACTTAAAGTCACCAACTGCATTATCCTCTAATAAGAAAGTCAGCTTGCCCTTTAATGCTTTGAAGCCAGGCATTGACTTCTTCCCTCTACTCTTGAAAGTCCTCGATGGCATCTTCTGTCATCTACATTGAAAATCTATTGTTTGATGTGGCCACCTTCATGAGTGATCTTAGCTAGATCTTTTCGATAACTTGCTGCAGCTTCTCCATCAGCACTTGTTGCTTTACCTTACACTTTTGTGTTATGGAAATGACTTCTTTTTTTAAACCTCATGAATCAACCTCTTTTAGGTTTAAACTTTTCTTCTGCAGCTTCTTCATCTCTCTCAGCCTTTATTGAATTGAAGTGAGTGAGAGCCTGGCTCTGGATACAGTTTTGGCTTCAGGGAATGTTGTGACTGGTTTGATCTTCTGTCCAGATCACTAAAACCTTCTCCCTGACTAAAGGGTTTATGACTAAACCCTTAAGGGCAACTACAGGAACAACAAAAATAATAAATGTGGCTTGATTAAATTAAAAACTTCTTTACTACAAAGTAAATAAACAATAGAGCAAATCAACAATGAAGCTGTTTAATCAACAATTGAATGAAGTGAGAGCTTCTCACAATGAAGCTGTTCTAATCAACAATGAAGCTATTTAACTTTCTTACCATTCAGGTGTTTCACTGAGGTACAACTTTTTTTTAAGAGACCAGATTTCACTCTATTGCCTAGGCTAGAGTACAGTGGTGCAGTCATAGCTCAGTATAACCTCAGATAACTGGGCTCAAGTGACCATCCCACCTGAGACTCCTGAGTACCTAGGACTACAGGTGTGAACCACCAAGCCTGGCTAATTTTTTATTTTTTTGTAGAGATGGAGTCTTGCTATGTTGCCCAGGCTGGTCATGAACTCCTGACCTCAAGTAATTCTCTGGCCTCAGCTTCTCAAACTGCTGGCATTACAGGTGCCACTGTACCTTTCTGGAATAGCACTTTTAATTTACTTCAAGAACTTTTCTTTTGCGTTCACAACATGGCTAACTGGCACAAGAGGCCTAGCTTTGGTTCTATCTTGGCTTCAACATGCTTTGTTTACTAAGCTTAATAATTTCTAGCTTTTGATTTAAAGTGAGAGATATGCGACTCTTTCTTTCACTTGAACATGTGTAGGCCATTATAGTTATTACTTGGCTTCAATATTGTGTCTCGGTAGGGAGGCCTGAGTAGAGGGAGAGTGATGGAGGAATCGCTGATTGATGAAACTTTCAGAATACACACATTTATTGATTAAGTTTACTACATTGTGTGGGCATGGTTCATGGCACCCCAAAAAATTATAATAATAACATCAAAGATTACTGTTCACCATAGATTCACCAAAGATTACACAGTTCACCATAACAGAACTAAAAATTATTACTGTTCACCAAAGATTACACAGTTCACCATAACAGAACTAAAAATAATGAATAAGTTTGAAAAATTGTGACGATTACCAAAACATAATTCAGTGGCATGAAGTGTGCACTTGCTTTTGGAAAAATAGAGCTGATAGAAATGCTTGATGCAGGGTTGCCACAAACCTTCAAATTATAAAGCAGATGCAGTATATGTGAAGCTCAATAAAGTGCAGTAAATGAGGTATGCTTATATTTAGTAGGGCTTGTCTATTTTTTTTTATCTCCTCTCTTCCAAAGTTGATGTAGCTACTTATGGGCCTTAATTTATCCATATAACATTGTACTTCAGTTTACAGAATGTCTTTCTTTAAAAAGTTTAGAATTTATAGTAAAATAGCATTGAGATTAGAAATTGATTAGGGGATATTTAGAGTGTCAAGTTATTCTACCCATGGGCATTATATTTCATAGTCTTCCATTTTTTAAATTAAACTTTTTATTGTGAGATCATTATAAATTCCCCATACTCTGGTTTCTCTTTAGATTGTATAAATCTTTCACCTTTTAAATTCCTAAGCAGTTTAAGAAACAACCCAGAGGGGCAGCAGGCTCCCCAACCCACAGAACCTAGCAGGAGGTCTGCAGCATTGTAATTTTGTGTGCATTTTGAGTTACATTATCAGGTTAAAATAGATGAGTTATAAGAAATTTTAAATAAATCTAATGGAAACCACAAAGAAAAAAAACCTATGGTACATACAGAAAATATAGAGAAAAGAATCAAAGTATATTACTACAAAAACATCATTAAATTATAAAGAAAGAAACAACAGAACTACAAAACAGAGAACAGTTAAATTGTTAATAGGAAGTCCTTAACTCTCAGTAATTACTTTAATGTAAATGGAGTAAACTCACCAATCAAAACATATAGAAGGCCCCGCCCAGAAGATGGCGGATGAGAAACACCGCCAGACAGAGTGTCTCTGAAGAAAAGACAGATTCTAGCAGAAATTAGAAGAAAGAAGCAAGAAGACGAGCCTACATCAGATGAGGGTCGGCAGGAGGAGTACCTGAGACCACGGGAGACTCCACGGGAGGAGGTCGCGGAGGAGAACTGGAGGCTGGGACCCCCGGAGCAGCCCGGAGACCAGCGGGAAGGGTAGGTGGATCTGCCGTTTCCCCTGCCCTGCATCCCGGACTGCTGGTGGGCTCCCCAGCAAGCGGAGGGACCTGCGGACACCAGCCCAGCGAAAGCCGCCGCCAGTGAGCGGTAAGCCAGTAGCGGACACGGCACCAGGCTCCCAACTCCCTCGGGGCACCTCCGTGTGCACAGACCCGAGCCGCGCGGCAGACGCCATATTGCCTCCTCCTCCCCTCCTCGACCCTACCGGTGGCTGCCCAGAGAGACAGAGAGACAATATAGCCACCAGCCAGAGGCACCTCAAGGGAACGGGACCTTCCCTTTTGGGGCCCTACAGCTGACTAAGGGGAACTCAGACTGTGAGCTCTCTGCCTGCCAGCCCTCCCAGGTGCTGCTGGCATGGTGATCCCAGGAGAACGGGGCAGAGCCTGAGGTTGAGAGACATAGACCCAGCTTGGGCTCCCTGTGGGTGAATTCGGACAGACATTCGTCTCCCTGGTGGGGACAAAGTTTGAACTCTGGGACCCAGAGGTCAGACCTGCAGACCACATCCCGTGCACCGAGGCCTCACATTGCCCGGGGCACAGAAGGGATATACCTGAACAGCCTGCTGAGGTGTGTGTGCCTTCAGGGGCAGATCAG
>VSMD01128460.1:0-18581 GCA_008750895.1 Mirza zaza | reverse complement strand
CCCACCTTGACCAACTTGGTAGACAAGCTGTTCTAATACAAAAGGCAGCTTTTGATCAGGCATAGAGGACACCAAAGTGATTTTGCCTAAAATAATAAACATTTTCTCCACAGTGACTTATAGCTTCTGTCTCTAAAAGTAGATACAACCAGCATCACTTGTAAGCTCTGCTACCTCAGGGCCTTGCTGCACAACAGTGAGTTCTCCCTGCCCACAGCAAGGCACAGCTTTGCTTTTATGTCCTTCAGTAAAGACGAACCTCACTGGGGTCTCATCCATCCTTGCCTGATTCGATGAGCAAGCTGATGGGTATTTAGTACATGTTTGCTTTTGAGCCCAGCTGTGTGCTAGAGGGAGGAGGAAGTAAGTAAGATAGGGCAGGAGGCAGCTGTGGCTCCCTGAGGGACAGAATGGCTGCTTCTCCAGGCCTTCTACTAAGGACCCCCGATTTCACAGATCCCTGAGGGAGTTCAGTTGCAGGCACCCTCAGAGATCACCTCAGCCGTATTCTCTGCATGTGACACTTTGCAAACACATGCTTCCCTTTGAAAGGACTTTTTCTTGAGCTGAAACTGTGTCCAGGTAGCTTAGTGAGGACAATAGCTGATATCTAAAGAGTGCTTAATGCCAAGCACTGTGCTAAGCATTTTAAATGGTTTATTTCTTTTAATGCAACAAAATATTATCGGCAAGTCCAGTACTATTCTTATTGTCTCCACTTTACAGCTGAAGCTGTTTCCACTGGTCACCTAATAAGTGTGAGACTTGCCTCACCTCCAGGCACACTGCCTTGCAGGGCACCTGCCTGTCCCTGGCCCGGTGTCCAAAGGGAAGGGGAAGGGACCTGAGACACTTCTTGCCTCCCTCACAGTTTTGCCTGGGACTTGATCTGGAGCTGCAGCTGCTTCTGGATTTCCTGATTTACCCAATACAGGGAGGTGAGGATTAAAGACAGATTAAATCCCCCGGTGAGTGGAGTGAGCCGCTTCCTAGACTTGAAATTTCACAGCCCCAGGGAACATACCCATCTTTCCATTTATACTCCTGGGGATCCTGGACATCGATGTTGTGCTGAGGTCTGTGCTTGTGCAACAGAGATATTCAGAGTCTTGGGCAAAATATACATGGACCCAAAATATCCATGTGCATCTGAACTGTGCTATTTTCTGGGTCTCATTAACCTGGATGTGTCACCTGCCCTGTCCTGATAAGTGTGTTCAAATCCCTTCCCTTTTTCTCTTAGTTTATCTTACTTTTCCTCCTTGCTATGTTTCTCTGCTATACTGGTCCTAATATAAAAATGAAACATATTTTAATCAACTAAGTTGTACATTTCTTTTTATAAATATGAAAAGCATTTATATTTTATAAATATAAAAATCTCCCATAAGGCCGGGTGCGGTGGCTCACGCCTGTAATCCTAGCACTCTGGGAGGCCGAGGCGGGCGGATTGCTTGAGGTCAGGAGTTCGAAACGAGCCTGAGCAAGAGCAAGACCCCGTCTCTACTAAAAATAGAAAGAAATTAATTGGCCAACTAATATATATAGAAAAAATTAGCCGGGCATGGTGGTGCATAACTGTAGTCCCAGCTACTCGGGAGGCTGAGGTAGGAGGATTGCTTGAGCCCAGGAGTTTGAGGTTGCTGTGAGCTAGGCTGACGCCACGGCACTCACTCTAGCCTGGGCAACAAAGCAAGACTATGTCTAAAAAAAAAAAAAAAAAAAATCTCCCATAAAAGTGGGAGATTTAAAAAAATCTCTTAAAAATAAAATTCCTTAAAACAAAACAGAAAAACAAAACCAGGTGAATTGTCACTGATTTTTTCTCTTTCTCTCCCTGAGGATTAATAGTTCTTAATTTAAAAAAGAGTTCTCCAGGCCTACTTTAGGACACAGTTAGGCCAGGAGTTGTTTTCTTCCTTTATCTCATACCTGAGAGAATTCAGAAGGGCTGAGGGGAAGATTGTTAGGATCTGTTAATTAGTCCCAATATTTAGAATAATTCTTAATTTAAACAGAATATCTGAAAACAAAACCCCTAGAGAGTAAAAAAGGTTATTAAATATTCAAAATTGGGAGTCTAAAACTCTACTTAATTGGTGATTAAGAGAAAGAAAACATTAGAAAGATATTTATGAACGTGCACTATTCAATTTTACTAATATCACCAATAGCTGTCCTATCAGATTTAACTCCTGTATAGAATTAATTATATATGTTTCATTCTGAGAGTTTTCCTACTGACAATTCAGTACTGAGAATTTTTCCGTGTAATTTGGAATAAAAAGCCTAGAACATTTAGATGTATGTAAATTTTGTTTCCAACGACTTTGAGATGGATAATCAAGATGGCAGACGAGAAACACCACCAGACACAGTGTCTCTGCAGAAAAGACAGATTCTAGCAGAAATTAGAAGAAAGAAGCAAGAAGACGAGCATACAGCGGACGAGGGTCGGAAGGAGGGGTACCTGACCACAGGAGACTCCACGGGAGGAGGTTGTGGAGGAGAACTGGAAGCAGAGACCTCCGGAGCAGCCTGGAGACCAGCGGCAAGGGTAGGTGGTGCGATTAACTCTCCCCTCCCTTGCATCTCGGACTGCTGGTGGGCTCCCCAGCAGGTGGAGAGACCTGCGGACACCAGCCCAGAGACAGCCACCGCCAGTGAGCGATAAGCCTGTAGCGGACGCGGAACCAGGTTCCCAACTCCCGCAGGGCACCTCCCTGTGCACAGACCCGAGCCCCGAGGCAGGCGCAATATTGCCTCCTTCTCCCTCCCCCAACCCTATCCACGGCTGCCCAGAGAGACAATATAGCCACCAGCCGGAGGCACCTCCAGGGAACGGGACCTTCCCTTTTGGGGCCCTACAGCTGACTGAGGGGAACTCAGATGGTGACCTCCCTACCCACCAGCCCTCCCAAGTGCTGCTAGCATGGTGATCCCAGGAGAACAGGGGAGACCCTGAGGCTGAGAGACATAGACCCAGTTTGGGCTCCCCGTGGGTGAATTGGGACTGGCACTCCTCTCCCTGGTGGGGATATAGTTTGAACTCTGGGGCCCAGAGGTCAGACCTGCAGACCAGATCCCGTGCACCCAGGTCTCGCATTGCCCGGGGCACAGAAGGGACATATGTGAACAGCCTACTGAGGTGTGTGTGCCTTCAGGGGCAGATCAGTGTCCTTGAGGGCAACCCTTTTCCCAAAGGCAGGCCATGCACCCAGCCTAGGTGGCGTTCCTGCGAAGGGACCCTCCCGGCCGGCGTCACCACCAGGTGAGACCCAGTGGCGTGAGGTCTGGCCTGCTGACAGAGGCCCAGGAGTAGCCGCAGAGTTGGGGAGGGTGGAAAGAAGTGAGGCCTACTCCAGACTGCCGGTCTCAGACAGGCCCACCCCACACGTAGACTTTCTGACTGAGCGGGGCCATTCCAGCCCCTCCTGATAGCTTTTCCTGGAAGCAGAGAACAGAACTTTGACCCCTGCAAACGACATTGGTGGTGCCTGAGGACAGGTTTACCCAACCCAGCTCCGCCCAGACTCACTCCCAGACCAGCCCTCACTGAGGGGGAGAAAAGGACACACCTGGAAGTCCCAGGGCCCCACCCACCACCTGAGGCACTAGAGTTCTCTCTATAGGAACAAGAGCTGATAACAGGACATAAAAACAACAGTGTAGCTTGTTCCTCCAAGCAAATGCCACCTACTGACAGGGAGGACATTCTGCACACCCTTTTCACAGCACCTACTGACTCATCACACAGGGAGTGATCGAATCTCATCCACAGACACCACCTACCGGCTCAGAAACTAAACAAGGCATGTGAATACCCAAATGAAAACCTAAAGGAAAGAAGCAACAACAGATTGACATGAGAAGAAATCAGCAAAGAACTCTGGAAATATGAAGAACCAAATGGAAACCACACCCCCAAAGAGGAGCACCAGCCCCTTAGAAATGGACATCAACCAAAATCAGATCACCAAAATGACAGAAGAATTTCCAGCATGGATCATAAGAAAATTCAATGATTTCCAAGAAAAACTGGATAAGCAACACAAAGAAACCACAAAAAGCCTCTAGGACCTGGACCAAAAATTCACTAAAGAAATCAATACAATGAAGAAAAATCTTACCGAACTCCTGGAAATGAGGAATCAATTCAGGGAACTACAAAATACAGTGGAAAGCCTCAAGAACAGGGTAGATCAAACAGAAGAAAGAATCTCAGAGATTGAAGATAACACTTTCCAATTAAATAAATCAATAACAGAGATACAGCAGAGAAATAAGAGAAAAGAGCAAAGCCTACAAAAGATATGGGATTATGTGAAGAAACCTAATGTGAGGGTCATAGGGTTACCAGAATGGGAAGAAGAAAACACTCAAGGGTTCCACAAGCTATTTGAAGATATAATAGAGGAAAATTTCCCAGGCCTTGCTAAAAATCTCGATATACAAGTTCAAGAAGGTCAGAGGACCCCTGGGAGATTCAATACAAACAGGAAGACGTCACGACTTGCAGTCATCAGACTGACCAACATATCAACTAAAGAGGCCCTTCTAAGACCTACAAGACCAAAGAAGCAAGTAACATACAAGGGAAAGCCAATTCGAATAACACCAGACTTCTCCACTGAGACTTTACAAGCAAGGAGAAACTGGGGCCCCATTCTCACTCTTCTGAAACAAAACAATGCCCAGCCTAGAAACTTATTCCCTGCAAAACTAAGTTTTGTATATGAAGGATAAATCAAGACATTCTCAGATAAGCAAAGACTGAGGGAATTCACCAAGACAAGACCAGCCCTTCAAGAAGTACTCAAAACAGTGTTACCCACGGATCAGCACAATAAACACTCACGAATGTAAATCTACTCAAAGCTAAAGATCAAAGCCCAGACACTACAATGGCTCAAGAGAGAAAACAAAGCAACAAAGTTCAACCTAATATAATGAACAGAAATCTGCCCCACCTATCAGTTATCTCAATAAATGTGAATGGCTCGAACTCCTCACTCAAGAGACATAGGCTGGGCGAATGGATAAAAAAAAAAAATCCAAGTATCTTCTACTTTCAGGAAACACATCTAACCTGTAAGGATGCAATTAGACTAAAGGTAAAGGGGTGGAGAACAATATTTCAAGCAAACGGAAGCCAAAAGAAAGCTGGCGTGGTGGTGCTAATTACAGATAACTTAGTTTTGAAATCAACAAAAGTAATAAAAGACAAAGAAGGTCACTATATAATGGTGAATGGTACAGTTCAACAAGAAGATATAACAATTCTAAATATATATGCAGCCAACCTTGGTGCACCCAGATTCATAAATCAAACTCTACTGGATCTAAACAAATGGATAAACAACACCACCATGATAGTTGGAGACTTTAACACCCCACTGACAGCACAGGACAGATCCTCCAAACAGAAAATCAACAAAGAAATAATGGACTTAAACAGAACCCTAGAACAAATGGGCCTGACTGACATTTACAGGACATTCTACCCCAAAACCACTGAATATATGTTCTTCTCATCAGCTCATGGGTCATTCTCTAAGATTGACCACATCCTAGGACACAAAGCATGTCTCAAACAATTTAAAAAAATAGAAACTATACCATGTATCTTTTCAGACCACAATGGAATAAATGTAGAAGTCAATCCTAACAAGACTTCTATTTCTACACAAAGTCATGGAAACTAAACAACCTTTTGCTGAATGATCACTTCATAAATGAGGAAATCAAGATGGAAATCAAAAGATTCTTTGAACTAAACAATAAAGGTGACACAAGTTACCAAAACCTGTGGGACACAGCTAAGGCAGTTCTGAGAGGAAAGTTTATTTCCATAAATGTGTATATCCAAAAGTCAAAAAGATCACAAATAGACACCTAATGAATCGTCTCCAAGAACTGGAAAAAGAAGAACAGACGGACCCCAAACCCAGCAGAAGAAATGAAATCATTAAGATCAAATCAGAACTAAACGAAATTGACAACAGGGAAATTATACAGAAGATTAATAAAACAAAAAGTTGGTTCTTTGAAAAAATAAATAAAATTGACACACCATTGGCTAGACTAACAAAAAGCAGAACAGAAAAATCTCTAATAAGCTCCATCACGAACAATAAAGGAGAAATTACAACTGATGCTCCAGAGATACAAGATATAATTTACGAATACTACTAAAACCTCTATGCACGCAAACTGGAAAATGTGGAGGAAATGGGCAATTTCTTAGAAACACACAGCCTCCCTAGGCTCAACCAAGAAGAAATACAATTTCTGAACAGACCAACATCAAGTACTGACATTGAAACAGCAATAAAAAACCTTCCTAAAAAGAAAAGTCCCGGCCGGGCGCGGTGGCTCAAGCCTGTAATCCTAGCTCTTTGGGAGGCCGAGGTGGGCGGATCGTTTGAGCTCAGGAGTTCGAGACCAGCCTGAGCAAGAGCGAGACCCCATCTCTACTATAAATAGAAAGATATTAATTGGCCAACTAATATATATAGAAAAAATTAGCCGGGCATGGTGGCACATGCCTGTAGTCCCAGCTACTTGGGAGGCTGAGGCAGCAGGATTGCTTGAGCCCAGGAGTTTGAGGTTGCTGTGAGCTAGGCTGACGCCACGGCACTCACTCTAGCCTGGGCAATAAAGTGAGACTCTGTCTCAAAAAAAAAAAAAAGAAAAGTCCCAGACCAGATGATTTCACACCCGAATTTTACCACACCTACAAAGAAGAACTGGTGCCTATCCTGCAGAAATTATTCCACAACATCGAGAAGGATGGAAACCTCCCCAACACATTTCATGAAGTCGACATAACCCTGATACTAAAACCAGGAAAGGATGCAACAAACAAAGAAAACTACAGACCAATATCCCTTATGAATATAGATGCAAAAATTCTCAACAAAATCCTAGCCAATGGAATCCAGGTGCTTGTCAAGAAAATAATTCATCACAACCAAGTGGGCTTCATCCCAGAGATGCAGGGATGGTTCAACATATGCAAATCTATAAATGTAATTCACCATATAAACAGAAGCAAAAATAAAGGCCATATGATCCTCTCAATGGATTCAGAGAAAGCATTTGACAAAATTCAACACCCTTTTATGATAAGAACGCTCAACAAAATAGGCATAGACGGGGCTTACCTAAAAATGATAGAAGCCATATATGACAAACCCACAGCCAATATCATACTGAATGGGGAAAAATTGAAAGCATTCCCACTTAGAACTGGAACAAGACAAGGTTGCCCACTATCTCCACTTCTGTTCAACATAGTGCTAGAAGTCCTTGCTACAGCAATCAGACAAGAGAGTGGAATTAAGGGCATCCAAATGGGAGCAGAAGAGATCAAACTCTCACTCTTTGCTGATGACATGATATTATACCTAGAAAACCCCATGGATTCCACCATGAGACTCCTTGATCTGATAAATGAATTTGGTAAAGTCTCAGGATACAAAATCAATACACAGAAATTAGAGGCAATCATGTACACCAACAACAGTAAAAGTGAGAAGGAAATCAAAGACTCAATTCCTTTCAAAATGGCAACAAAGAAAATAAAGTACCTTGGAATATATTTAACTAAGGAGGTAAAAGACCTCTACAGGGAGAACTATGAAACACTAAAGAGGGAAATAGCAGAGGATGTAAACAGATGGAAGAATATACCATGCTCATGGGTCAGCAGAATCAACATTGTTAAAATGTCTATACTACCCAAAGTGACCTACAGAGTCAGAGCAATCCCTATCAAAATACCATCATCATTTTTCACGGATATAGAAAAAATAATTTTATGCTTCATGTGGAACCAGAGAAGACCCCATAAAGCAAAATCAATCCTAGGCAATAAAAACAAAATGTGAGATATCAATTTACCAGACTTCAAACTATACTACAAGGCTATAGTCATTAAAACAGCTTAGGAATGGCGCAAGAACAGGGATATTTACCAGTGGACTAGAACAGAGAACCCAGATATAAAAGCATCCTCATATAGCCAACTAATCTTTGACAAAGCAGACAAAAATATACACTGAGGAAAAGAATCCCTATTCAGTAAATGATGCTGGGAAAACTGGATAGCCACATGTAGAAGACTAAAACAAGACCCACACCTTTCACCTCTCAAAAATCAACTCACGCTGGGTAACAGACTTGAACCTTAGGTATGAAACTATTAGAATTCTAGAGGAAAATGTTGGAAATACTCTTCTAGACATTGGCCTAGGTAAAGAATTTATGAAGAAGATCCAAAAAGCAATCACAACAGCAACAAAAATAAATAAATGGGACCTGATCAAATTAAAAAGCTTCTGCACAGCCAAAGAAACTGTCAAGAGAGAAAAGAGACAACCCACAGAATGGGAGAAAATTTTTGCAACTACACATCTGATAAAGGGCTGATAACTAGAATCTATTTCGAACTCAGGAAAATCAGCAAGAAAGAAATCAAACAACCCCATCATAAAATGGGCAAAGGACATGAACAGAAACTTTCCAAAAGAAGACAGAATAATGGCCAACAAGCATATGAAAAAAATGTTCAACATCTGTAATCATCAGGGAAATGCAAATCAAAACCACAATGAGATATCACTTAACTCCAGTGAGAATGGCCTTTATCAAAAAGTCCCCAAACAACAAATGCTGGTGTGGATGTGGAGAGAGAGGAACACTCCTACATGGCTGGTGGGACTGCAAACTAGTTCAACCTCTGTGGAAAGCAATATGGAGATACCTCAAAGTGATACAAGTAGATCTACCATTTGATCCAGCAATTCCACTACTGGGCATCTACCCAAAAGTTCAAAAGTCACTTTATGAAAAAGACTCCTGCACTCAAATGTTTATAGCAGCACAATTCACAATTACAAAGCTGTGGAAACAACCCAAGTGCCCATCAATTCATAAGTGGATTAATAAAATGTGGTATATGTATACCATGGAATACTACTCAGCTTTAAGAAACAATGGTGATATATCACCTCTTGTATATTCCTGGATAGAGCTGGAACCCATTCTTCTAAGTGAAGTATCTGAAGAATGGAAAAGCCAGCACCACATGTACTCACCAGCAAATTGGTATTAACGGATCAACACCTAAGTGCACATATAGGAGTAACATTTATCAGGTATCGGGAGGGTGGAAGGGGGAGGAGGGGATGGATATATGCAACCACAACGAGTAAGATGGACACGCTTGAAGCTCTTACTTGAGGGGGGAGGGAGGCATGGCCAATATATGTAACGTTAACAGTTGTACCTCCATAATACGCTAAAATAAAAAAAAGAGGACTTTGACATGTATTTTATCCTATTTTCTGTCTATATCATTTGAAAATTTTTGTTTCTATTTTTTCTTTGATTGTGGCGCGAACACTTAACATGCGATCTACCCTGTCAACTGTTTTTTAAGTGTACAGCACGGTACTATTATATGTAGGCACTATGTTGTGCAGCAAATCTCTAGAACTTATTCATCTTGCATAACTGAAATTTTAAACCCAGTGGTTAGCAATTCCCCGTTTCCCCTCCCCACCAGCCGCTGACCACCATCATCCTATTATTTGCTATTATGACTTTTGCTGTTTTAGGTACTTCGTATATGTGGAATCACAAAGGATTTGTTCTTCTGTGACTGGCTTATGACACTTAGCAAAATGTTCTCAAGGTTCATCCTTGTTGTCACATATTGTAGAATTTTCTTCCTTTTTAAGGCAGAATGATATTCCACTGTATGAATGTACCACAGTTTTTACATCCATTCCTCCACTGATGGACACTTAGATTGTTTACATATTAATATCTTGGCTTTTGTGAATAATGCTGCATTGGTAGTACAGATCTCTCTTTGAGATATTGATTTCATTTTCTTTGGATATATAACCAGTAGTGGGATTGCTGGATCATATGGTAGTTCTATTTGTAATTTTTTAAGGAACCTCCGTACTGTATCCATAGTGGCTGCTCCATTTTGCATTCCCACCAACAGTGTACAAGGGTTCCAATTTCGGACTATAGGCGCATGCCACCATGCCTGGTTAATTTTTTTTCTATTTTTTAAAGTAGAGGCAGGGTCTTGCTCTTGTTCAGGCTGATCTTGAACTCCTGACCTCAAGTGATCCTCCTTCGTTGGCCTCCCAGAGTGCTAGGACTACAAGAATGAGGCACTGTGCCCAGCCTGTAACTTTGTAATGTATTTTGAAATCAAGAAGTGTGATGCCTCAAGGTTTTTTCATTTTCAAAATTGTTTTGGCTCTTTGCAGGTTTTTTTGTGATTCCATTTGAATATTAGAATCGTTTTTCTATTTCTGTAAAAAAATGCTCTGGGGTTTTGATAGAGATTGTATTACATCTGCAGATCACCTTGGGTAGTATGGACATTTTAACAATATTAAGATTTGTAATCTATGAACACCAATGCCTTTCTATTTATTTATGTGTTCTTTAATTTCTTTTGTCAATATTTTATAGTTTTCAGTGTACAAATCTTTCACTTCCCTAGTTAAGTTTATTCCTAAGCATTTTATCTTTTTCGATGCTTTTGTAAATGGGATGTTTTCTGATTTTCTTTTCAGATAGTTTGTTATTAGTGTATAGAAATGCAACTGAGTTTTGAGTGTTGATTTTATATCCTGAAATTTTACTGAATTTGTTCATTAGTGCTAACAGTTTTTTGTGGAGTCTTTAGGGTTTCTATATATAAGATCATATCATCTGCAAACAGGGACAATTTTACCTCTTCCTTTCCAGTTCAAATGTCTTTTATTTCTTTTTCTTGCTTAATTGCTCTGGTGAAGACTTCCAGTACTATGTCAAATAGAAGTAGCAAAAATGGGTTTCCTAGTCTTGTTTCTGATCGTAGTGGAAAAGCTTTCAGTTTTTCATCACTGAGTATGATCTTAACTGTGGGCTTTTCATACATGGCCTTTATTATTTTGAGTTATTTTTCCTCGATTCCTAGTTTGTGGAGGGTTTTTACCACGAAAATTTGTTGAATTTTGTCAAATGCTTTTTCTGCATCAGCTATTCACCTGTTTTTCTTCTTTATTCTGTTGATGTGGTATATGGTATTAATTGTTTTTTGTTTGCTGAACCATCCTTGCATCCCAGGGATATTGGTGATGGTGTATGATCCTTTTAATGCCTATTGAACTTGGTTTGTTAGTATTTGTTGAGGACTTTTGTAGCCATGTTCATCAGGGATAGTGACCTGTGGTTTTCTTTCCTTGTGATCCTTGTCTCACTTTAATATCAGGATAATGTTGGCCTCATACAGTAAATTTGGAAGTGTTTCCTATTTTCTCTGTCATTTCATCATTAAACTTTCTAATTTGATGTAAACAAGAAGAACAACAATGAAAAAATTG
Organism: Mirza zaza; assembly: GCA_008750895.1. Taxonomy (NCBI): domain Eukaryota; kingdom Metazoa; phylum Chordata; class Mammalia; order Primates; family Cheirogaleidae; genus Mirza; species Mirza zaza. The sequence continues at coordinate 7,182 of VSMD01128460.1, read as the reverse complement.
TATTGATGCTGAAAGTTACTAAGTAAAACCTGTCAAGATGGCACTTGGTACTGTTGCCATGGGGACAGGCTATGGGAAAGGAATGAATGTAGCTTGCAATCCTAGAAAGATAATATGTGACTTGCTCTTCAAGTAAACTTGTGGTAAAAATATCTTACATTTATACTTTTGGTTGCTATTTTTTAACAAAACAAACAAAAAATAGCAGTGGTGATGACAAAGAAGAACATCACCAAATTTCTAAATCAAATAACTTCAGCTCAGTTGACCTTTGATTTGTGTGTGGTCTTTGCTTATGATAATTACTGAGGCTGTTCTGAAAAGCAGTGAGCCTGGGAGCTGGGACATCTGACATGATTGTAAATTAAACCCCCAATCCCACCCCAGCCTCCTCAGCCTCTATTCCTGAAGAAAATATGTGATTTTCCTCATGTTTATTCAAATATTACATATTAAACTAGAAGACAAAAACGGGATTTTGCATTCTAGGCTTCAGCTGCCAAAAGAAATACACTTACTCTATCGGGAAATGTTCCTATACTTTACATGATGCTCTATTCCCTAGCATTTCTTGCCTGTGGGGCCATGCTATTTGTTGATATCTTTATTGAAACAGTTGCAGGACATTAAGCTGGGTAAATTGGGTAATTTGGGTTATGGTCATGGTTTTGCCACAGCCATTGGCATGGCAATTCATTTGAGCATGAGGGGCACACATAGATTCGTAAATATCTGTAGTTCTCAGCCCCCACCTTCCTAGGAGGAGGGGTCCTTTGCTTTGCAGAACACGCTGGGGTGTGTGTTATGCAGACCGGCAGGAAGGCACACTCCAGGGAATTGGATGGGGCTGAGGACAGTCAAAGCAATCTACATCTTGAATGTATGCCCTCCCACGTACTGATTTATGACTTTACCTGTAATCCCTGCCTCCCTGAAATGTATAAAAACCAAACTGTAACCCAGCCACAGCGAGTCCACTTGCCCAAGGCCTCTTGGCAGTGGCTCCGGGCCGTTGTCCTCAAATTTGGCTCAGAATAAATCTCTTTAAAATTAAAAAAAAAAAAAGCAATTACATTTGAAGGGAACAAATTGTAATGGGTTGAACAGATGGAAGGAGTAAGAGAAGAAAGCAAAAGGAAGCTGACTTGGAAAAAGGAAAAGTAGGGAAAAGAGAATTTCTTCAAGCCTACTCTACTGTAGTGCCCTTCACCTCTAGAGCACACCCAGTATAATTCCACTGTCCCAGGGGTTTTGACAGTTGTGTTGTTAAGGTTTTGGGAGGTCACTGTTTTAGACTGAGCTCCTACGCTAGATCCCAACAGACCAGACCAGACCAAAAATAATACTGCTACAAACATTTGAGTACAAGTTTTGGCGCCACCATGCCCGGCTAATTTTTTCTATATATATTAGTTGGCCAATTAATTTCTTTCTATTTATAGTAGAGACGGGGTCTTGCTCTTGCTCAGGCTGGTTTTGAACTCCTGATCTCGAGCAATCCGCCCGCCTCGGCCTCCCAGAGTGCTAGGATTACAGGCGTGAGCCACCACGCCCGGCCTGGAATTGTTTTCTTTTTTTTTGGAATTGTTTTCTTAATTGCCTTTCATATTGTTCATTGCTAGTGTATGGAAATACAATTGACTTTTGTATGTTGATCTTGTATCCTGCAATTTTGCTGAATTTATTACTTATAATACTGTTTTTAAATAATTCTTTAGGATTTTCTATATATTAGATCATGTCATTCACAAATAAAGATAATTTACTTCTTCCTTTCCAATCTGGATGCCTTTTATTTCTTTTTCTCACCTAATTGCACTGGCTACAATTTTTAGTATAATGTTGAATAGTTGTAGCAAAAGTGGAATTCTTGTCTTGTTTCCAATCTTAGGGGGAAACTTTCAGTTTTCCACCATTATTCTTCACATTTTTGAGTAAGGACTTTCTAAGTTCTGTGAGCCTTTCTAGGAGATTATTGAACCTGTGGACGGCTTATGGGAACCTCTGGTTTATAGCTGGCGGTAAGAAGTACAGGTGGAACCTACCACTTGCAACTTGTCTCTGAAGTTGGGGCATTCTTGTGGGACTGAGCCTTTTAACTTGCAGATATGAGGCTAACTCTAGGTAGATATTGTCAGAATTTAATTAAATTATGGAACCTCCCATGAGTATCCACAGAGAATTGCAGAATTCCTTAGTGTGGAAAAAACCCCACACATTTGGTATTAATAGAGAAACAGTTTTTCTTACGAGCCTGTACCTACTCTTGCTTTGCCGTATGTTTCAAAGATTGACGACTCTCTCTTGTTATCCTGAAGATAGGTGACAAGTAGTAGGCCTATTGCTCCAAAAGTTCCCATTTGTTTGAAGTATTTCAATGTACTTATAGCACTTTGGACTTATGCAGTTGAATGATTAATAGACAAGCATTTTAAAATCTAGTGTCTGTAATCAGGTATTATAAGGATTTTCACTTATGGAAGACAATTTAATTCTCCACCCATATCTAATATAGCTGTCACAACTTTGTGCCAACACGAGAAATAATTTCATTAAGATTTTAATCACTTCATTGTAAATTAATATGTTATGAAGAAACAGAGGGTACTAATTTTTACAGAACAGGAAATGGCCATGGTCTAGTACAACTATCCTTTAGCAGAGCTCTAGGTACTCAAGGAACAGTTCTTAATCCCTGAAGAATTAGAAAATATGTATATAAAGTTCACAGAAATTCCCAAGTTTGCCCTATAAAAATAGCAATCCACTGCTGGTTGGGAAACCATTTCTCTCTTTAGAGCCTCAGTTTTAACCCAGGCATCCAAAGATGGAAATGTATTGAGCACTACCTGATAGACCATGCCGTGTACAGATAAAGAAATATGCTTAAAACACGGCCCATTTCAAGAAGGGAAAATATTCAAGGAGAGTAAAGTAGTGAGGTCCAGTGCTCCATGTCTGAACCAAGCTCAGTAGATATGGGAAGGGGTATCACTGGTGCTCTTTGCAAGCATAGTTTTAGGGCCATGGTGGGAGCACGAGCCATGTCATGGAGGGGCGAATGCGGGGCTGCTGATAAAGGGTGGAAAATCTAGATGTAAATGTCAAGAGAGATGGGGTGATGATATAGCTCCGGATCAAGGGCTGTGTCTGGAATAGGAGAGCTTGTTTATAGCTGAGGAGATAAGTCATGGTTAGGGAGAGTTGACAATCTGGGAGCAAGGGGAATAACTGATGGGCAGCATCTTGGCGTGGTTGGGATAAATGCATTGGCACCTATGTTTAGGCATTTGCCTTCATTGAGGAAGGGCACCTCATCCTCTGAGACTTGAGGGAACTTCAGGGAGAGATATTACAGCTGTGCTATGAACAGGTGACAGGAGAGGTATCAAATAATTGTATCTTTCTTGAAGGACCTCTTCTTTTTCTTTGTTTCTTTTCTTCTTCTATTCTAGTTTTAATTTTGTCTACTGTTTCATTTAATTTTTTTGCACAGTGTACTGGTAACTGAAGATCATCACATGACAAGGGTCCCCCCTCACCGCCTGTATATCTAATAATTCAGAATGTCTGTGACAAGGTTGTTTTCTCTATTTTCCTCTGAGAAATGTTCATAGAGGGGAAAGAGGGAGTTGAGCCATTCACCTGCAGATTCACTTTTCTCTTTGAGGGTGGAGGGGACAAGGCTATGTGCTGGCCGTACAGAGGTCAGGTAGGGGCTTGATGATTGGGGAAAGTTTGGATTAACCGCTGAGCAGTGTGGAAAAGGAGATGGGCCAAAGCCAGGGAAAAGGATGGAGGAGCAGCTATAGAGGGTCAGAGTCAAATTTGGAGTTTCAGAAATCTGCACAATGTGCAGCTTTCTTTAGCCAGTTGGGTATAGAAGTCTATGTTGTTAGCATTTGAGGAGGCTTAATGTGTAACATCCTCTAAGACAGAAAAAAAAAGGGAAGGGAATGCCAAAATACTACCTTCATTATAGGTAAAACTGATATTAGAGATGAGGCTTATACAGTCATCAAGTAGACTTCCAAATACTGATCCCAGAATTAGACACACCTATCAGCCACAGGCATTGCGGGAGCACTTCAGCCCTCCCCACTCCCTGTAACAGGGGGGTGTAGGGAGCAGAGGCCACACCACCCAAGAAGACCCCCCAAGTCATGAGAGTCTCTCTCCCTAGGACCATGAGGGTAGAATGGAGTAACTAGTGTGCAGTTGCTACTGAAAGATCGGTACTTGTGCCAGAGGCCAAATCAGAACGAAAAATGAGGACAAGTGGCTTGAGGAAAAGGGAAGAGAAATTTATTAATTTGCCAGCAAATGAGGAGGGCAGCAGACTAGCATCTCAAAAGATCACCATCCTGCCTTTAAGCAGAGAAACAGGGCTTTTTAAAGTGGGGTGGTAGCAGGCGGGTTCAGGTCTATCTGACCAGTGTCTGTCATGGCTTCACATGGTTTTGGCCTTGGGTTATCACAACTTTATTTCTGGTGATGATGATCTTGTGACCCTTGTCTAGATAATTCTGTTGAGCCACCTCTTGAGGTTTAAGATAATAGAAAACAAATAGCAAAGAACATTTTTATGCGTCTTTGATCACTGGTCTTGGGAAGGAATGCAGGTTTTAATTCTCAAAAAAGGTGGGGGTTTAAAGAGACAACTTGTAAAGCATTTTATTACCCTTTTTCAGACCTTTACCTCTGTTACACAGTCACTCATTCTTTGTTCACAATACCCAAAGAAATGTCTCCTCTCCTGTCTTAGATGTGCCTGGTATTAAGCGCTCAGTTCTGTTATAACATGGAAAATTAAAGTGCATTCTTTTAAACTAATACACATGCTCCATAAAGTATGCCTTTGAAATGCAGGTAATGAATATGTTTCAGGTACCTCTTTGACCAAGGCTTAGCTGATCGAAGCTGCCCTTACAGGCTCCAGGGTGAGTCACCATCCAATTTTGCCATGAAACTACTCTTACATACTTTTCAGGCTCCACAATGAATTAAGGTACCTTATTGTCATCAGAAATATCCAGACACAAGACAAACAACCTACTGTTTCAGATGTTGTAGAGAAGATTCCTATGAACATAAGAGATTTAGCACTATAACAACCAAGGAATTTTAAAATTCAAACATCCTGTGATTTAAGGGAACTGTAGTTTTTCTGAATTGAAGCATAAAGCTCACGTCCTAATCTCTCATCATGATGTATGCTAATGCTGTCTTGAACAGTCCATGGAGCAAGATGATGTCTATACATGAGTTTACTGGTTAATCTAGCACATAAAATCTACTCACCAGGAGCAGTCAGATGGAGAAAAATGATTATGGTGAAGAGAAGACCCCAGGGAAAGGATTTTTCTGCTTGAATAAATGAATGTCAGAATTAAATTACTTCCATTGGTGAAAGCATATCAAATTCAGGAAGGAAGGAGCCACACAAGAAGACATGGAGACTAGCCCCAGCACAATGATTCTTCAATTTTTTTAAGAACCACAATCCAAAATACATTTTACAGCATAATATAGTGTGCACACATGCATACCACACATACACACTTACTTCTAACTATAGCAAAAGCTTCACAAAACAACTTACCATTATTATGGGCAATGTACTCTGACATCTATTCTGGTCGTTGTTATTTATTTATTTATTTAAAAATAATTTGTAAAGATGTTTATTCTGAGCCAAATACATGTGAGGTTCTCCACATTATAGCATGTGTCAGAATTTCCTTCCTTTTTAAAGCTGAATAATATTCCATTGTTATGTACACACCACAATTTGTTTATCCATTCATTCATTGATGGACACTGGGTTGCTTCCACCTTTTGGCTATTATGAATAATGCTGCCTTGAACATAGGTGTCCAAATAACATTTTTAAAAAAATGCTAGTTGCAACACATTAAATTGATTTTCTTGAACTTGAAAACACTGGTGTGCTAGTTTGTAAATTGAAATCAAATATATTCTTTCCTTTGAGCCAGATTCAGCTAACCAGGCCACTTTCAGACTCTCCATTTTCCAGATTTCTTGAACTGTTAATATGTGCCAGGAGGGATAATGAGGAGTGGAGTTTTCCCCTCTAACCATGGAAGTTGCCCAGAAGTAAATGCGATGCCTCATGAAGAAGAATCCCTTACCTTGTCACCCTTCCCATACACACCGAGCCTTCTGCTGTCTCTGGGAAAGTGAGGCAGGCCGGTGAGCCAGCCAGTTTCTTGGCACACTCAGGGTCAAGGTGTGGATCAATAGTTAGGACACCTACCACAAAACACAAGACTGGCTGAACTGGACTTGCTCGGAAAACTTCGAGTCCACAAACTACTCTAAAGTCAGTTATTTGCTTGTGATGACTAACATAGTATACATCCTCTCAAAATAAATCTCGCAGAGAAACTACTCCCTTGAGGTATCAGTTGTCTCTCGTTGCATGATAAATCGCCCCAAAGCTTAGCAGCTTTAAACCACAGCAGGTGTGTGGGTTGAAGACCAGGGTTAGCCTGGTGTTCCTGCTCACTCTCCTGGGTCACACTCATGGCTGCAGTCGTCGACCAGCTCCACTGGGGTGGATGTCGCTCAATGTCCTTCCTCACCCTGCTGGCTGTTTGCTGTGCCTTTCTCTCCAGTTCTGCTGGTCCTCAAGGAGGATTGGCCCAGGCTTCTTCTCATAGGGGCAGCTACATGGCCTTTGGAAGCTCAGGTCTGCGAGTCCTACAATATCACATTTGCCACATTCTACCAGCCAAAGCGAGTCACGAGCCAGTCCAGATTCCAGGGATGGGGAAGTAAACTTGACCTTTCATTAATGGGCACAAAAATACACTTAGATAGAAGAAACGAGACCTGATGTTCGATAGATCAGTAGGGTGACCATAGGTAACATTAATCAATGGTACATTTCAAAATAGCTAGAAGAGAATAATTCAAATGTTTTTTTTTTTTTTTTTTTTTTTGAGACAGAGTCTCACTTTATTTCCCAGGCTAGAGTGAGTGCCGTGGCATCAGCCTAGCTCACAGCAACCTCAAACTCCTGGGCTCAAGCAATCCTGCTGCCTCAGCCTCCCAAGTAGCTGGGACTACAGGCATGTGCCACCATGCCCGGCTAATTTTTTCTATATATATTAGTTGGCCAATTAATTTCTTTCTATTTTTTATAGTAGAGATGGGGTC
>VSMD01128459.1:0-20294 GCA_008750895.1 Mirza zaza | reverse complement strand
AAAAAAAAAAAAAAAAAGAAAGAAAAAGAAATTCCACTAATATATACAATATATTTATTTATTGATTTATTTTTTTATTTTTATTTTTATTTTTTTTTTGAGACAGAGTCTCACTGTGTTGCCCGGGCTAGAGTGCCATGGCGTCAGCCTAGTTCACAGCAACCTCAAACTCCTGCGCTCAAGCAATCCTTCTGCCTCAGCCTCCCAAGTTGCTGGGACTACAGGCATGTGCCACCATGCCCGGCTAATTTTTTCTATATATTTTTAGTTGTCCAGCTAATTTCTTTCAATTTTTTCATTAGAGACGAGGGCTCGCTCTTGCTCAGGCTGGTCTTGAACTCCTGAGCTCACATGATCTGCCCGCCTTGGCCTCCCAGAGTTGCATTTCTATGATATATATTTGAGAAGGAATAGGTCAGAGTAACATTGTACTGTTCCCTGTCTTTATTTTTTCCTATGGAAATGTAGGAAGGCAAATTGGTTTCATCTCATCCCTTAGTGCCAACGAAGAGAGAGAATAGCTCATAGCAACAGTAGTGACTGGAGAAGAATTTTGAGAGTACATTTAGGCTCACTGAAAAAACAGTGCCATGATTAATTAGTGGTGTTTACCAATTATTGGAGAGAGAGAAGTGAGAACAAAGACAGATATATTTGCATAAACTTGCCATCCCTGTTCTAGACCATTGGCAGATATCTGAATGTTCTCTGGGGATTTCAGTTCCAATTTTCTTCTTAACTATAAGCCTGAAGTTTGTTCTTCTAAGACATTTGTTTGATGAGTTAGAAGATTTTATCTTCTAGATTGAAAAATAAGAGATTCAATGAAAAGTGCATATATACTTAACCTAATTCAGTAAGATTGCTCATCAATAATCAAATAAATTAAAACAAAAATATGCTTTCAAAAATGTATCAAATATTACAGATGAAAGAAAAAAAGTAGGCAGCATTATTTGAGAAAGTTTAGGGAAATGTACTCTCTCATGCAATACTGAGCAAAGTGCAACGTGGTTGCACTTTTCTTTCTGGAAAGCCAGAAAGGCAACTTTCCAAAGTGCAACTTTCCTTTCTGGAAAGCCACTGGGTAACATATATCAAGAGCCTAAAATGTTCATATCCTTTCATTTGTGATTTGATACTTGAAACTTAATCACATAATTAATTAGACACAAAGATTCATGTTTAAAGATATTTAGGCTGGGTGCAGTGACTCATGCCTGTAATGCAAGAACATTAGGAGGCTGAGGCAGGAGGATCACTTGAGACCAGGAGCTCAAGATCAGCCTGGGCAATGAGCAAGACCCCATCTCTATAAAAAATTTAAAAATTATACAGTCATGGTGGCATGCACCTGTAATCCCAACTACTTAAGAGGTGGGGGGATCACTTGAGTCCAGGACTTTGAGGTTGCTGGGAGCTATGATTAGGCCACTGCACTCTAGCCTGGGCCACAGAGCAAGACCCTGCCTCAAAAAAAAATAAAACAAACAAACAAAAAAACAACCAAGCCCCCCGTAAAGATATTTAATACAGCTTGTTTTTTAATGACAAAATGTTGAAAATAACCTAAATATCTAACAAGATGGGACTGATTTAAAATGTTATATGCATTCAATAGAATAATATGAGAGCCACCAAAAAATCTTCAAAGATTATGTTTTTAAATGTTGATGTTATCTATTAAGCGAAAAATGCAAGTCACCGAAGTACGGTGTATGATTATAATTCACTAAAAACACTTTTTTCTCTTTAAATAGTATGTATATTAATAGTGTGTCACAAGAGCACACGTGCACACACACACACAAAGACTGAAAGGAAATATAGCAAATGTCAACAGTGATGATTTCTGGATTGATGGGTGAATTTTCTCTATTTTTATTTTTTGTGCTTTCCTTTTATTTTTTTGTGCTTTCCTTTATTTTTCATGCTAAAATGTAAAACAGGGAATGAAGATAATTGTTTCTTAAAAATTCACCCATATTCTGGGTGGTCTAGCCTATCCATTCGTCTCCAGCTAGGACTAAACAGAATTCTTTATCATAGTTTGCTATTATATTTCAGCACAAATTGTACAAAGCATGTTACAAATGATTTTCCCCCTGATTTCTATAGACAAAGAGATTGAAACATTGGAGGGAAAGAGGGGGCATAAATAATTAGGGTAAAGCCAGGCTGCAAGTCATTGGCAAGACCTTAAAGAAAATTCAGGACTCCAGTTTCCTAGCCCCAAACTTGAATCCCTCTACCACACTCTGTTCTATTGTTCAAACCCATTTGGCTGTCACATGCCCTCTAATCAGTTAGGGTTCAGGCTTTGCAGAGTTGGAACATGAATGAAAAGGGTTTTTTTCTGTCTCAACTGCTGTTGTTGAAGTCTTCTCCTCCAAAGCCTCCAAACTAAATGGCTTTCCAACTTTAAAGAGCCCCTTCTACTTTTTGTGACTATGGATCGTTTGCAGCTGGACTGACTTCATGGTAGCCATTCTCTTTTCAGCAACATCAGTGTTAACTTTGTTAACATGTTAGCATTGATCCATTACTCATTACTTATTCTTTATAATTGGGATATATGTAATTTTGAGATATCAGTTACTTCTAGCTCTAGATGTTGTAAGATTATCTTACCAGTTGCTACAAGTGAAGATGACAAAATGAGAGCTTTTAAAAAAAAATCTAAATAACACAATAAATTTTTTTAAAAATCAGTAGAGCCAGTTTTGGGTATAGAGGCAGCCTATTTGTGTTATAACAAAGAAGGAAAGAATAGGGATGAAAGCACAAAAATCTGTCCATTCTTTGTCTGATTTATTCTCTGACTTGCCCATAACTCAAGTTGGTCTTTTTATTTTCTCAGAGACTCAGTGTCTCAACTGTAAAACAGAATAATTTATGCCCTTAACACAAAACACAGGATTGGGGTAGGCAGCCCAGTCAAAGGGAAGATTAGTTCAGAGTAACACAAACACCTTGCAAGTCGTATCAGCTTAAAGGACTATGTCAAAGAGCAAGATGTTATTAAATGACTTTAATATTTTGATTAAAGGTAATACTAATTGTATAAAACTTGTTTATGAAGTAATACAGTAAAGTAAAAATGTATTCTCTGTTAAATTCATCAAATATTAACTTCTAAAAAGCCTTTTCAGGCACTTAACATATAAAATGACATTAATATGAATAGTGAGGGTATATTTTATGTGAATTTGAATTCTCTGAGTTTAAAATAGTACAGTATAAAAATAAAATTTTCTTTAGTGCACAAAATTTGAGATAATGAGAATCCCCAAATTAAAAGTGAATCATGGCCAGGCGCGGTGGCTCAAGCCTGTAATCCTAGCTCTCTGGGAGGCCGAGGTGGGCGGATCATTTGAGCTCAGGAGTTCGAGACCAGCCTGAGCAAGAGTGAGACCCCCATCTCTTCTATAAATAGAAAGAAATTAATTGGCCAACTAATATATATAGAAAAAATTAGCCGGGCATGGTGGCACATGCCTGTAGTCCCAGCTACTTGGGAGGCTGAGGCAGCAGGATTGCTTGAGCCCAGGAGTTTGAGGTTGCTGTGAGCTAGGCTGACGCCATGGCACTCACTCTAGCCTGGGCAATAAAGTGAGACTCTGTCTCAAAAAAAAAAGAATCATAATCACATGATTTTAAAACTGGTGGGCCTATTGATGTTCTTGCTTGGCACGTGATAGCTTCGTTTTAGCTGGTAAACAAAAATACATGCTCTGTCTCAACACAAGTTCTGAATGACACAGGTCTTAAAATAGTATTAGTACTAAATTAGTTAAAATGTCTGGACATATATGGTTTGTATAACATGCTCCTGTGGCTTACGTAAAGACAATTATGGAATGTCAAGTATTTTTTATATGAAGACTGCTTACTTTAAGACTTTGAATTTAAATTTAAAAACGTAGATCAAGCAATGCCAATGTTTTGAAGCCAGTCAAACACATAATTCTGAATTTGTAGGAACACCAAATGCCTGGCCTATACTTTTTTAAAGCCACAGTAAGCCTTTGACAACCTTCTGCCATCATGAAAGTAGTTTATTTCTAATCTGAAACAAGCTCTGATGACTCCAAAATGACATTGACTTCCATTTATATTTAGCTCGATTTATACTGTGCTAATAGCTTTTTAATGGCTCAATCCAAAGAATTGTAGTGGATCCTTTTTTGCTTGGCTTTTCTGTGTCATTTCCTTCTGTAAACCCCACCCCTTGCTTCTTGAATACAGCTCGCTCTGGTTCTGCGACCCAGTGCTCTGCTGCTATGTATCTTCTGCTTACTCCTCTTTTCCTGTCCATGCCTTAAACGCTGGTGTTTCACAGAGTTCCAAACATTGATCTTTTCCTCTTCTAACTCTGTAAACCTTCCCCATGTGATTTCACCTCTTCCCTTGACTTTAACCTCTGTTCATATGGCAAAGAGTCCTGTGACAGACTTTAGTTCTGCTCACCTAACTGAATGACTCCAGGCACCAACGCAGAATTTGTTATCTCCACTGTTCCCATCAACTTATTCTTGGCCATTGTCCTCCTACATTTCCTCTTCTATCAATGACATCATGCAGGCTCTAAGCCAGAAGCTACAGGGTCATCCCCAGTAACTCCTTTTGCCTCACCTTGTACTATCCAGTATCTCATTTACTCTTACTAATTATATTATAAAAATTAAAGTTGATTCCTCTTCTCCATCTCCACTGCCACTGCATAAGCAGGGGGTCTTTCTCATGTTTTGCTTAAACTACTGCGATAGCATCCTAAACAGGGTTCTGACACCATGGTGTCTCTTCCTCTACATAGTCCACCCCCCACTCCACTGCCAGAGCTTTCTAAAACAAATCTGATCACTCTTTAAAACTTCCACTGGCCTTCTGATCAATAGAACTGTTTGAGTGAATGCACAATAGATTTCTTTAAAAGGAAGATCGTATTACGTAATGATCAAGAGTTCTTATTCTGAAGTCAAACATCATTTGACCCAGGACATTTTGTTTATCATCTGAGTGATCTTGGACAATTTCTCTAAGCTTTAGCTTAGGCATCTATAAAAATGAAATAAAAATGTTACCCACTTCATAGGTTATTGTGAGGATTAAATGGGATAATGCATGTGACATACTTAGCATAATGTCTGGCTTATAGTAAGTGCTTTGCAAATGGCAGCTACAATAGTTATTATTAGACTCTGAGACTTAGAAGGCTCAGTTGCTTCACTTAACACTTTTCATGAATCCCAATGTGACTAGGATAAAACCATAAAATATTTGAATTTATTATTTCTCCTCTATTTTTTGACCCTAATGACTATGTATAACATTTTCTCTGATGCTATCCATTGGCATAGTTGGTTTTATACAAGATGATTTTGTTACTGTGGTACTTTTTTCTTGAGTTTTGAATTAACATGTATCACATCACCGAACATTTTTATTTAGCTAGTAAATCAGATTCTGGATTCTTTTCTTTGATTCAATTTTGAAAAAAAATGAATTTTTTTAATTTAAAGGATTAATGTACTCTATTGCCTTGTAAATATATTTCCTTATAAAGGAAAAATACACCCCTACTATAATGCAAACATGCTGCAAATTTTTCTAAAAATTTCTAGCAGAAATATTTTAAATATAGACACATTTTGCATGTTACTTTAAAACAGTGTCTCCCACAACCAAAGTGGGTCAAATGCCCTGTGAAGCAACATCCATAAAATCAGCTAAGATATTTTCAAAAGCTCCTTTTTCACTGTAATGTACAATATATTGCAACTAAAAGGCAGGAAAATTTGCAGCACTGTTAAAATTGATAGTACCCATTTCATGTTAGGGAAAAATAAAGTGGAAGACCAAGGTGTGGCTCCATATGCTGTACCAGTTTGCACCTTGATTTTCCAAGGAGCTGGTTGTGTAGGAAAGGATCGGTAGAGCGATAAAAGGCATTACAAGGACGTTCATTGATGTCACATATGTTTGATTGGCATTGGATTTACCTAACAGATACTTAATGGTAGAGAAGAAAAGTTAAGTTTTCCAAATGTTCATTAATTACGTCAACTTTTTTCTAGAGTTACTATTTAGAAATGAGTGTTATAAAATTCTGTTTGTTTGCAAATATATCTAGATTATCAACTTACCAATGCTGCCATTCTTTTAGGGGTGGAAAGGTGGGGAAACATTGTGAACCTTGACTTGGACAGATATTTTAGCAGTAGCTTGTGGGGCCTTCTTTGGAAGCCACACCCACTGAGCTGCGGTCTCTCGTCAGCATGGAATGTGTGAAAGGGTACTCTAGATTTCAGGTTCAAGTCCTGGCTCTGTCCTTATCTGTATGGTGTTGGGCAAACCACTTTCCCTTTCTGAGCTGCCATTTTATTCTGTATCCTATCTGTAGGACTTTAATGCCTGCCTTCCTAAGGCCATACTTTAAAACATCTTTTCAGGAATCTCTCTCTCTATTCCTATATTCTCTTTCTCCTCCCTCTCTCTCTCTCTCTTTTCCTTCCCCCCTTCCTTCCTCTCTTTCATCCTTCTTTCCCTTTTTATTGCTTTTTGCTTTTGCTTCTCATACTGATCCCTTCTGCCATGTACTTGTGAGGCAACTCTTTTTGTCTGCTGTGCAGATGAACACTTATTACAATGCAGTTCTATGATTACACTATATAGCCAACTTGTAGAGTTTCTAGTTGACACACTGCCTAACCAAATAAGTTTCAGAAGTCAAAGATAATTGCCAAATGAATGAAATTAATTGAAAGCGGCCATCACTCTGGTGGCATGAGTCCCCATCCTGTCTTTTCAGTCACGGTGTGTTCTCACTTCCTAAAGGCTGATCAAGGTCAGAAATGCTCATTTATTTGTTACATCTTTTAAAAAGGCTTAGCTATTTCTCAGAGGATTACAAGTACTTTTGGGACACTAGCTCATCTTTCTTTACTCCATTTCCAAATAAATTTCTTGTACATAGCTCTGCAGTTATAAATCATTCTGATTATCCCAGGTCTGGAGTCTCCAAACCTGCACATCATCACCTAAACATAATTCTCAATTCTCTGGGCACCATTCTGCATGTTCCAGCCCTGCAGTACTTTCACCTCTTCTTTGATATCCAGAATTTGGTGTCTCCACATGTACATCCTCAATGATTTTCTGTTTTTATTTTTGGAGAGAGAGATTTCTTAATGTATTTGTAGACCCATTACATTTCTTTCTCAGTAATAATTTTTATTCTTCAGATATGACGAGGCATTCACAGTTTCGGCACAATCTTTTAATGAACTCAAATTAGAATTTTAAAATAACAGATCTAGAAGGAGTCTTAAGAGACCATCTGATCCAGCGCCTCTGCCTTTTACCTCTTGTCATAGCCTTTTCTCTTTGGGCAAATTGGATGATTTATTTGTTTCTACCACATCTGAGTAGCATGCAATTTAGTGTAAAAAAGGTACAAAGTAGTTTAAGATGAAATGGACTTTAGTTAAAGGAAAGGCCATACACTTTGTGTCAAAGGAAATGGATGCTGGGGTAGGTGAGCATATATCACAGGGTCTGAACAACCAGTTTCCCCAGGGTAGACTGGAATTCCAGTGGTTCATGATCCTGTCAAAATCAAGTGGTTGAGCGAAATGGGCTCCAGATTTCCTTCACTACAACTGATACTTGCAGATGCTAGTCAGTGTTAAAATGAGAGATATTAGGACCTCAATTTTCTTTCATGTAAATTATTATCTGGAAAGACAAATAAAGATTATTGATCATTGAGTTACAGCTTCAAAAGAAACAGGTGTTCTATAGAGAAATCAGTTTGGTTTTGTGTGGAAAACAGACCACGCTGGGAGGGATGGTGCTAATACCTGCTAAGCCACATGGTAAAAAGAAAGCAAATTCGTTAGCCATATGGGATCAGTCAAGGGAATCTGATTGTTTTATAAAGGTTTTGGTGTCAGTCCAGGCCTATTTGATAGGGTCTCTGGTACCTGAGGCTGAAGTCTTTTATGTATTTCTTGCACGTTTACCATCTGCTTGAGCCTGTGCTTTTGGAGTTAATTTATTTCACATGTTGTTAGATCTGGAAGAAACCTTAGAGATCATCTGGCCTCTTGGTGGCCAATTAATGTGCCTCAGGAGCCAGGAACTAATGTAAATGTGCAACATTGCTGGGTGTAGGTGAGAGAAAATGGGGGCACTGGGCTGGAGAGTGGAACAGCATACACATGCACAATCACACAGAAATCACACACATAATTTCACTCACAAACACACACAATCACACACACACAAACAAAATCATACACATAATCACACACACACGAACACAATCATACACACAAACACACACAATCGCACATATACAAACGCACACACAATCACACACACAATCGCACATATACAAACACACACAAAAGATCACATACACACACAATCATGCACATACAAAATCACATACACACAAACACACACACACAATCACAGACACACAAACACAACACACTTTGCATGTCTAAGTATATATGGGGCCAGATTTGACCCCCAGGCCACAATTGAGCAACATTTAAGTCTCTAAGCCTCTTATCTTGTAGAGGGAGTCACTGAGTCCACCCATTTGGTTGATGGCTAAGCTGGGAATAGAATCTGGGTCTCTGTCTGCAGCCAGGAGGCTTGGAGGAGTGTGTTCCTACATGTACAAGACACAGTCATGAGAGCATGTTATTACCCAGAAATGCCATCACTTGGCATGGCTGGAGCGCAGGCTTCAGGGTGAGAGGAAGGAAAGTGACAGGAGAGGGGCTGGAGGTGGAGTCAGTGGCTGGACCATGAAGGGTCTTCTCTGTCAATGAGTTTGGACCCAGTCCTGGGGAAACACAAAACAAAACAAAACAAAATGGAAGCCATCAAATTACAGTACAGAAACTTATCCCTGAGAGAATGCTACCAGGAGGTGCTACTCCTTTAGTGTTAGACAACCCCATAGAATGTGTCAGGTGAAGTCACATTTAGGCCAGGCCAGGAGGCTGTTTTCTTCACAGGCTTCGCTCAGCACTGTCCCACCCCCCCCCCCCACCTCAGCCAGAGCACAGGCTCAGCCTCCTTCCAGGGGAGTAGAGTTAGGCATGAACCCAACCCACAAGCAATGGCCCTTGCTGGTAGAGTGGAGGGGGAAGTGTTGCTGGGGGAGGATAATATCAGAGATCGTAGCCAATATTCCTGAAATCAGAAGCAGACAACTTTAAAGATTCATTGGTCTTAAAGACAGGATCTATCTAAATGATTTATTAACCAGAGATGAAAGAAATCTCCTAAATCATTTTCTAAGGCCCTCATTATTAAGTCTTCTTTTTGCCTCTAGCCTAAAATCATATCCTTTTTAAAGGAAAAACTATATTTACTCTAACGAGAATTATAAAAGTAAATTTACAGGAAAACAGCAAAGTATAAATTGCATTAGAAAGTCACTACATCTGCTTCTTATATAGTGTTACTGTCTTGCTCCATGGGTGACAAGAAACCATGGCTCATGGTGAGGTGATGGCGAGTCCTTAGCCACCCCGGCTGTCGGTGTAAGGACAGCCCTTCTCTCCATAGCTTTTTCTTCCAATACTTAGAGCATGTTCATCTTTTTGTTCTTCATCCACTGTGGGGAGACATCTGTGAATAATGGGGAAACACTTCCAACCCCTGTCAGCAGTGTTACATGACAAAATTGGTCTTTGGAAACATCAGTGTTTAATTAGTATCAAAGAAAGGGCAAGCACTTCTGGACCACCATTTATAAGAAAATACAGCTTTATGGGAGATTGCAAGCTATATTTTTCTCCTCCATAAAAACTTAAGGTGAGAATAAAAGTGTACCTTATATTTGCTTTATCTAAGACTTGCTATAAGCACTCTTTCTACATAGGACCTCTTATTTGACTTTATGAAAACCTCTAGCTACTGATCTCTGTGCTATCTCTGTGAGACCGTGTGTCTTTACTTTTCTCTCCAATTTGGCTTAGATTTTACTGCCCAATCGTTCCAATCCCTCCCTTGCTGATGCCCTTGCCAGTCTTCTTTCGGGGTTCCTAACTGCTGCACGTCACTGGGAACTGCCTCTGCACATGCACGTCCAGACCAACCATCAGGGCTGTGGAGCTAGAATCTCGGGGACATAAAGTCTATGCATGTATGTACGTTTCCAAAAAATTCCCAGAATGATTCCAACACAAACTCTGGCTACAGAACCACTGCTCCTGCCCAAACCCTGTGTCGGCTAGTTTGTCATCTCTATGGCGGCTTCAGCAGCTGAGAAGTGCTGGAGCACTGTCACACAGCATGCTGCTCGCTGTCACTGTGGTTTCGTGGTGGCCAGCTACAGCTGGGAGTGCCACACTGCCCCTGCATCCCACCGAGTTTCTTTAATTGGCTGACCCACCTACTCTCCACCGTTACCATTTCAAATCTCCCACTCTCTGGCTTCTCTTCTTCTCTTCTCAATTTCAGAAGATGATTTTTTTGCCTCCCAAGTGGGAAATTCAAACTTTATTTGCAATGAAATTTACAGGCTTACTCGTTTCAGCACCCATTCTCTTCTGTCCTGTTGCCGAGGAGGAGGAATCTCTGCTCCCATCTAAAGCTAATTTGTTCACAGGTTCCCTGCATCTCTCCTTCCCATACTGCCCTAATAGGCAGGAGGTTGAATTTAATTGATCTGTATTTTTTTAAGTCATTTTGACTTCTTAGGGCATTTCACACAGTTGGCTCTTCTGTCCTTCTTTCTCCCTAGGCTTTTGATACTACACACTCCCTTGGTTTCTTTTGTACCTCGCTGTCTTCTTTACTGGTTTTCCCTACCTGATCTTTAAATAGTGAAGTTTCTCAGGGCTATGCACTACCGTTTTATCTTCCACTCCACATTTTCTTCAAACTTCCATCTTTGTATTGTAGTGTGTGTGTGTGTGTGTGTGTGTGTGTGTGTGTTCTGTTATAGGAACTCAAGTGTGCAAAAATGTAACTGTGTTTTTAAACATTTCTCCATGTTCTCATTTCTGCTGACAGTAGCAGCCTCACGTTCGTTAGCTCAAAGTTTCTCGACCTCGATACTATTTACATTTTGGACAGGATAGTTCTTTGTCGTGGGGGTTGTCTTATCTATCCATTGCAGGATGTTTAGCAGCATCCTGGCCTCTATCCACAAGATGCCAGTAGCCCCATGCCTTCCCCAGTTGTGTCAAATGAAACATGTCTTCAGACCTTACCAAATGTTCCTGGAAGTGCAAAATTGCCGTTGGTGGAGAAGCACTGCATTTATCTCAGACTCAGCCTCTTTGAGGGTACCCAGTCATTTCTGTCTCCCCTCATTTCCCTTCTCCTTCCCATCTTGCCAGGAGTGGTCAGAGGCTCTAGGAGATTTATGTATAATCCTGGCATTAAGAAAGAAACCTTCAGTCTGCAATCACTTCTCTGCTGGCATCCTCTGTTGCTGTCACTCATGGTCTGTCCTCTGGACAGGCTCACTGCAGGGCAATTGCTTGGCTGGGTTTTGCCGTCTCCTCTGTTCACAGAGCAAGGACATTTTCCCACCCTTGTATACATTGTGTGCTCTTTGTATATATTCTCCCCAACCGTTTGTAAGTAAGTTGCAGATTTTTGACTCTTATTGCTCTAAATACTTCTGGATGTATCTCTTAAGAGCAAGGACTTTTTCCCACATAGCCACAATACTATTATCACAGGGTTTCTGCCCCAACTCTAGCTGGTGGCTGCTGAGCTTCTGAAGCTTGGCAACATTTGCCATCTCATCTCTGACTCTGGCCGCCCACCTGACGGCCTCTACCATGGGGTCTCTCTCCTCCTTCTGCAAGTCCACGCTTCATTTCTCTGTGTGCTCACTCGGGTCCCTGCTCACTTGCAGGGCCTCCTGCAAAGTGGAGTCAGTGTATGAGGTTGGGGCTCATCTCCTTTCTCCCTGCACCTGCCTTGTCCTTTCCATTTTACTGTGGCCACTCCATGTTGGTGTGGGGTACCCTGGAAGGGTTGTTTTCTCCCAGCATTTCAGATAGGAAGTTTCCTGCTCTCTTACCTTCCTGCATCTTTCTGGGGGTTTCTTTGATCCCTTCTTTCCTTGGGCTGTGGATCCAGAGGGAGCAGCATGTGGGATCCTTTTACTGGGACCACACTATTAGCTCCCTTTAGCCCAATTAACTCCCCCGCTCTCTTCAGCTCCCTCTTTCAAGTCTTCTTATCTTCTCTCTAGGTATTGGGAAAACCACTTTTGTGATCGGATACTTGATTTTATGATATAAACACTATGTTCTGAGCACTTCATGTTCTTTTCCTCCTGGAGCATAAGAAACTTTTTTTTTTTTTTCTTTTCCATCTCTCAAATCTGTCCATGTTGTAGGCTTAAGACTGGTTTTGGAACTCAATATAGGCTTTTGAGCCTATTATTTGATTTTTTTGTTCTTTGTGGGATTGTTGGTGTTCGTACTTCACTAGGGCAATAAGTCTAAGCCTTAAGGTTTGGTATAAATGATAGAAGAACTGGACAATAAAAAGAAATTATTGAGAAGGAAAGATATAAAATATTATTCCCACTATATATGTCTGATTGTTTAACTTTTGCATTTCCTTTTGCAAAAGCTGTTTGCAGGGCTCACCCAACATTTCATTACTATCAGAGCTTAATCTCTTTGGAGGCAGAGGGTAATATTACCTATTTCTGACCTTTAAGGGGAGTTTGGGAACATTAGAGTCACAGACAGCTGACTACTGTCCCCTTCCTCCAAACTTTGGAGTTAATCATGCCATAAAATGGTTTGAGTCATCAAGAATCAGCTTTGAGAGGTGTAGAACCTTCAGTCTATGTGGCTGTAACCAATAAAAAACTTGGAGGGAGTATAAAGTGTATGTATATGTGTTTAAAAAGTTATTGGCAGAGCCTGCTTGCTTTACTGCCAGTAATGGTCATTCATTTTCCTCCCTATAATTCTATTCCACTTTATTCTGGACCTATTCAAATAGGAAGCTGACACGGTGTCTACCAAAAATCATTTTAATCTCCAAATGCCATAAAACAATACAAGATGGTCATATAACTCACTTTCCTGGAATGAAGTTTGTAGCAACTAAAGTGCTTCTGATTCTATTTTTAGAATCTGGTTCATGCATTTTACATTGAATTAAGTCTAGTTCCTTTCTGTGACAGTTGGGGAGATGTTGTAAATCTCAGCCAGTGGGCAACAGAATAATTTGTTTCTGATCTACAGTTTTGCTTTGAAGAGACCATCGGCTCGATTAATAAAACAAATGTCACTCTTGTTTCCTTGAGAAGCCACAACCTGCACAGTCTCTGGTTGACAATCTGAGACAAAATGAATGTGATAAAATAGATTTTATATTGTAAGGAGGCAACGTGATGTGGAAGCCACGGGACTGCTCCTGAAGGGTGACAATTACATTTACTGCATTCCAGAGCTGCCAGTGCTTTGTGGTCCCCGCTTGCAAGTGCTCTGAATGGGATTTCAAAGCTCTTGCAGATCCATATGCAATCTTTTAAGATAAACTACATCTCAGCTGGTTCCTAAACCTCAAAATTGCTGCCCACAGACAAAAGCACAATTTAGAAAAGAAAATCCTATAAAAATACACAGATGAAATATAGGTTGAAAATGGTGTATAATTACTGGTACCTTACTGATCATTACTGGCTTGCTAAGAGTTTGCTCTGATTAAAGAGATAATAAGTTGTCACGGAATTAAATAATTCTTAAAAGCCGAAGTGACAGTTAATGATGGATTTCTATGTCCCACTAGGAAACACCAGAAAACACGTTTACGTAGGAGACAATTTTTAAAAAATGTTTCTTGAAATACAGGATAAACATTGACTATCATACTTGCTTTAAATGTGGAGATAGAATAACAAGTAAATCTTTGGTGAACCCCTTGCAGTCTGGAATCAGCTCAGAAAAACAGAAAGGAGAATTCAGAAAAGCCACAAAGATGAGAGCTCAAGGCTGATAGATGACAACCCCCAAAGTATAACTGCTGAAGCGGTTTATGGGTAAACCTCAAACCACTTGTATTAACTGATTGACCCTTAGCATGTGCCACCAATCAATCATTTATATCCTGACTGGTGGCTTCTTTGAAAGTTGTTTTTATGTTTGTATTTATTTTCCTCAACTTTTTATTTTGAAAACATTCAAATCTACAGAAATGTTGAAAGAACAGTAGGATAAACACCCTTACATCCTTCACCTACATTTACTAACTATTAACATTTTATCACATTTGTGATAAATCTGTGTGCTCTTTGTATATATTTTCCCCAACCGTTTGTAAGTTGCAGATATTTGACTCTTATTGCTCTAAATACTTCCGGATGTATCTCTTAAGAGCAAGGACATTTTCCCACATAGCCACAATACCATTGCCACACCAGGAAATTTAACATTGTCATAAAAATTAGTATCTAATTACACAGAACATATTCACATTTCCCAAATTGTTTCCAAAATGTCCTTCATAGGATTTTTTTTTTTTCTGATTTAAGGCCAGCCATCAAAAATCATATACTACAGGAAGCTGAGACTGGATGATCACTTGAGCCCAGGAATTCAAGGCTACAGTGAGCTACAGTTGTGCTACTGAATTCCAGTCTGGGTGATAAAGGGATACCTAGTCTCTGAAAAAAAGAAAAAATCATGCATTGTATTTGGTTGTCCTCTGTCCTTTGCCCTTTGATCTAGAAAAAGGGTGAACAAACATTTTCTGTAAAGGACCAGATATAAATATAAATATTTATATAGAAAGTATAGATAATGTATTATAATAATAATATAAATATTTTAAGCCTTGCAAGCTATATTCTTTCTGTTGCAACTACTTAACTGCATTGTTGTAGCACAAAAGCAGCCATAGACAATATATAAAGTAATAAATGTAATTGTGTTTCAGTAAGTTAATATAATTTTCACATGCCACAGTATATTATTTTTCTTTTGATTTTTTTCAACCATTTAAAAATATACAAACCATTTGTAGTCACAGGTTGTAAAAAATAGTAGGTGGCAGGATTTAGTTTACAGACCATAATTTGATGACCCCCAATATCTAAAACAATCCTCTGTTTTTTTTTTTAATTAAGGAAAGTTCTTATTGAAGATATGGAAATGTACACAATTTTAAGTGGACAGTATAATAATTTTTTACAAAGTGAACATGCTTATGTAATGTTACTTAGAATAAGAAATAATTGAGATTTTATTTTATTTAAAGAAAACCCACTTATTCAGGTCATGTATGTCTATCTAAAGGTGGTTAGCACCAGGTCTAAGTGTGCATGTGTAGAATGCGTATAGAAATAGGTTTAGCTGTTATTTCCAAAGAATCCTCATCCTCTGTCTACACAGTAAGGAGATCTACAGTGATATGAATATTTCAATTTTGACAATTATCCTGCTTGTTGGGCCAGGCCAGCTAATCTGTCTGACCAAGTCACATTTGAAGCTGTTTCAGAAGATACGACAGCTCCTGTAGATTCGATTAACTATTTCTCCTCTTTTTGTCTAGTGCTCTTCCAGCTCTGTGCAGCACCTCAGAGGGATCCCAGGCCTAATGGGCAGGAAGATGCTATTTTAAGAATGGACTCAAGAAAAAGGAGAAGTCTGCAGGGCCCAGAAGCTGCCACTGGTTGGTGGGAGGAAAGCCAGAGCTTCAATCCCTGGCAGGCAACTGGTTGATGAGGCCACTTAAGGCAATTCTTGTGTCTTATTTGCTGCATTTTATTTACCGTGGGGTGCAAAATCTCTTGGCTTTGTAAAAACAAAACTTGGAAAGGCTCCTTTAGACATGAGAATGGTCGTGAGTGACCCCTGAGATCTCCTCCTAAAACAGAAATAAGCTGCCTCACAATTTCCCAACTTTCCTATTTAATCTAGGCATTTACAGCACATTTACAATATTTCTAAAGATTATCTCTAGAGTGAAGTGAGGATTACTGCATTCTTTCAGGACACAGAACCAAGCATCTCTCTGCTTCTCTGAAAATGGCAGAATTGCCTGGATGATCGCTTAGGACACATATGTTAATTCGAGAGATGTACAATCAAATAAATGGTGGTCCTGACCTGAGGTTCAGTATGTGGGTTTAGTTACTTTTACACCGGAGAATTTGATTGCCAAAGCTTAATTCCAGGACAATGTCCACTGCAGATTTGTGACATTCTCCTAGGGAATCTCACACTCACATCCCCAAATAAAGACCCAGCCATAGGCCTAAGTTCGAGAAACTGACATCAACGTTGAAGGATCGGACAGACTCAGGGCCAGCTTCACTCCTGGGTTCCCCAAGCTCTTCCTCTTCTTTCAACTCTCAGATCTAATTTTATGTTAATATCCATCACTTCCTTTCTCCCTTAAACTGTTCTTACTTGGCTGAGGGCATTTAACTATGAGTTCCTTGATTTTATTGAAAAGATTTTTACGTTCATTATTTATTTTCTATGTTTATTATTTATTACAGATAATAAAATGGCACAATTAGACTAAACGGCATGGCAGAGGATTGATCCCTAGTAGAGAACAGAAAGCAATCAGACAGTACAAGTTGGGGAATTCCAGGTTGGGAAGGAAAAAGATGCCACGAATCCTGGTAGCCTCTTCAAGTTATTTGTCACAACACAGCTTGAGGAGATGATGGGTTTTCTTCTTCTAATTTACGATAGGACAAGGTTGTCGGTTGTTAAGTAAATCATTTTCTCTGGCTTTTCCATTTAGCTTGAGTTTCCAGGCTCAAAGCGTCATAAATAACCAATGAAGAAAAACACTGTCTAAACATTAAGAGACAATTTCCATAAACGTTCACATTAAAAATGCATGATTGGTATGAAGATTTAATTTTAGCCACAGTGTAGTTTCTGTCTTTTGTTGTGGTCGTATTTTTCTTTGCATTGTCTGTCCTAGCTATTTAACTCTGAAGCCCACTAAAGATGAAAAATGGGCATTTATGGAGCAGGCACATGAGGCTTTAGCTGTTCAGTTGCTGACCTGGCTATTTTCTGTAGCATCAGCCGTTGTATTCTCAGCAATGAACTTTAACTAATAAATAATTTCAAACCTGAGAGATGGTGGAGAGAAGAAGGAGCTGACTATATTATTAGAAGCTGACTGTAATATTACTTTTTGCCTGTAAATATGGTAAAATAGACTAATGCACAACTAACCACTTCTTCTACCCCAACCATGGGGATTCCAGAGTTATGCAAAATTATGTCAGAGATACTCACTGAGTCAATGAGTTTTCTGAGCCAGAGCATAGTAACATGGATATGCTGTTCATATAGTGACTTTCATTTCATTGCAACCAAACAATAAGAGCCCTTGCATGATCGAGAAAATGACCTAGAATAGGCTTTTAATTACCATCATTGTGTTATTGTTGTTGTTGTTTAGGCCAGCCAAGGAGAGTAGTAAAGAATACTTACTATTTTTTTTTCATAACATGTTAGTAAATATACTGAAATGTAGTTTGTGTAATGGTTAAAATTGTTGGAAATATAAGCATTTTTCTCATTAAAAAAAAAATTCTTGGCTGCTAAACTTTTGTCAAGTTTAGCAAAACTTAGGCTCTTGGGGTTTCTGAGAAAAATGTCAGGCAAATAAGCCTTGGGAGAATTGTAAGGCTCAAGCCGGGTGTCATGGTAGGATCTCAGAGCTCAGGGCTCTTTGGCTGCCTGGGAAGGAGGGTTAAGAAATGTTCCCTTTATTCCCACTGGGAAAGGGGCTACCTCAGGCTTATTTTCTTTGCCTTCCAGCACCAAAAGTGTAAAGTGCTGAGATACTTCAAGTCAAACAAGTGAAAGAAGCAAATAAAACATGGCCATGCTAAGTTAAGGATGAAGACAGACCTGTGGGTTAGATGGGAATTGGCTAGTTTAGTGTCTAAGAGGAGGAAAGATCCAGAAGCATCTAGTTAGATTGAGGCCAGAATTTTAAATGAGAGACATTCTGATGATTTTATGAATATAGTTTTTCTTCCCAAGTATATTCCAAATATCTTAAGGGTCTAGGTCCTTTACTTCTGTGCCACCCATATAGAACTTCTAGAAGGAAAAATTGCACAAAGTGCAACACATTTCTGTTGACTCATGTACTTTAAAAGAAAGATATTCTTATTACATTTTGCCTCTGTGTATATGTTGAGGATTATGACAATGATGAATTTTGCAGTAGATCTAGGCCACATTCTTTATTGTAAAGAGTATGTGTGAATTAAGTGTAGAATGAGTCAAGAAATAGCCTCACCTGGTTTTTAATCCTTAGATTGAAGATCCTTGCTGGGTTGTGAGATGTTTGGAGAAACAACACTGCCACCTTCTGGTAGATACATGTCATCTTTCTCTCAGCCTACCTGCCTATGACACTTTGGTCCATCCATGGTTTTTGCATCAATACAGATCTAATTTGATTTGAAATTTCGCGAACTTTAAATCAAGCCTAAATAATCTATTAGATAATATGGCTGAAGGTCAAAGGCCTGTAAATAAGGCCCTTAACTGGCACTTTTGTTGGAAAGGGATTTGATTTTGCCATCAAAGAGTTTTACCCCAGGCCCACTGGGATGTCATCTTTAAGACCTACTAGTTATATGGGGGTATTCTAATAGACCTTTAATGTGACCAAGAATGTCCTGGCATTAAGGTTGAGGATTATGGGAGTATACAGAGAGAGAGTATGGTAAAAAAATTCACAGACAGGTTTTATCAATCATGAAAAAAACAGATGAGCAAGCTAGTCAGACAAGTGATGAACGAGTGGATAGAATTTTCCACACTGTATTTTTGGATTTGTAACTCACTTTGGGTTAAATGTTTTCAGTTATGGTTACTTGATATGTTCTTTGGAAACCCATGTGGACCTATGGTTTTCTAGAGCTGGACATATATTAGGTATCAATAAGAACTAGTTGCATGAATGAACAAGAGAACATGTATTTGCTTCTATAATTCATCTCTGAAACACTCTGCTGGGGCTGGGGCTGAAGAGTAAATTTTAATTTTCCTAATCTTTCTTACTGATTCTCCAATCCAAAGCCTATGACAACTTTTCACAAGAGGAGGAAAGTGCTCATAGATTAATCCTATTCCTTTTTCTTCCACTTGATCCATGTAAGGAAACATTGAAGACCCTGGGATAAAAAAACAAGATTAGTATCTTTTCAAGGTAATGCTATAACCCCTGGTGTTATCTGCCTAAAGGAATATGCACCTTTGTCTTTGACCAGCCTATTTTTTAATTCTGTAGAGATCAAAGTTAACTTGGTAGAGAGCCGATAGCAATACAGATAAGTCTATAGACATATAAAATTCTGTTCAGGCTGGGCATGCCTGTAATCCTAGCACTGTGGGAGGCCGAGGTGGGAGGATCGCTCTCAAGGTCAGGAGTTCGAAACCAGCCTGAGCAAGAGTGAGATCCCGTCTCTACTAAAAATAGAAATAAATTAATTGGACAACTAAAAATATATAGAAAAAATTAGCTGGGCATGGTGGCGCATGCCTGTAGGCCCAGCTACTTGTTGGGCTGAGGCAGAAGGATCGCTTGAGCCAGGGAATTTTAGGTTGCTGTGGACTAGGCTGACGCCATGGCACTCTAGCCTGGGCAACAGAGTGAGACTCTGTCTCAAAAAAAAATTAAAAAAAAAAAGATTAGAATTCTGTTCAGTGGAAGGTTGATTGACTTTATCCTCTCCCCCTCAAGAAAAGTACCTGTTTTGTTTCCATTTGCAAATTCATTTTCATATTCCTGATCTATCAATGTCTGTGCTTTTTGGCTTCTCTTATGAACCTGTTGTTAATGGAGCCTTATTCTCTCAACCAGTGTAGCAATTGTACTATATCTATTTAATGGGATTTCATGTTGAGTTATGAGCATCTGTTATTACTAGGGGCCCTCCTTTTACCTGTTCTCTCATTTAATTCATGAGTTAAATGAAAGTTTGACATGTGCATTTTATATTTTGCATGAGAGTCATAATTGTACTCCCCCTCAAAGGTTCTTTAATACTCAATATTTAACAACAAGCTGAAGGAGGAGTCTGGAGGCTTTTTCCTGGTTGGTTGCTATGGGAGTTGCACCACAGGTGATCCAAAGTTTGGCTCCCTTGCCCTCACCGAAGCAGAGGGTGTGACTGAGGGTGATTGAGACTGTTCACCTCCCCAGGTGGTCTCCTGTTGGGTGGCTCTATGCTTACCTAGTGACCCTGCCTCTGAGCAAACCATTTCTGGAATGCCTCTGCTGGAAGTACC